>JAJOZX010000391.1:1352500-1476545 GCA_023014485.1 Bathynomus jamesi
TAATAATAATTATCTATCATTTTTCAGGAAACAACAGAAACTCAATCAGAATCTAGAAAACCATCTACAAGTTACAACTTCACAATGGCATTAAGCAAGGAGCTGAGGGAGCTCCGTGGGCGCACAGTTGATATCTCAGAACTCCATGTACTGTCCACAGGCAGGTGTCAACTGGGCCATCTACCAGATCTCTCACTGAAACTTTCCTGGTTGGATACCCTTCAGCTTTTATCAGTGGTTCCCAGCTTCCCACCAACAGACAGGCGTTCCAGTATTTCCTTAATCTTCAGAATTTACCGGAAAATGCAGGGAGGCCCATGGTTCAAGACCTTGCATATGAAACAGTTGAATCTATCATCCCATTCTGGCAGATGGCTAGGATCAAGACAATGACCAAGTACAACGCAATGAAGCTCTTCATGAAACTACATGAGAAACATCGTGCTCTGGTGAAAAGCAAAGGAAGAGCAAGTAACCCTGGAGGAAAAAGAGGAGCATTTGTGCTGGAATTAGACAGCCTGTTCGATATAGGAGCTCCAGATGCAATCCAGGAAATACAGAACAACAGACTGTTATCCAGAGAGAAGAAAGATGAGGATATCAGGTTCTACGAAGACCAAAACTGAGAGGAAAGGTCATATGTCTGGTCATGACAAGATTTTTGAGACAAGATCCCTGCAGCAAGCAGCGAGGAATGAAAGACTGCAGCATAGACAAGAACAAGGTAAAACTAATTACTTTGAACGTCACAAAAAGTTTTAAGTTTTACTCCATTGCGATATTTAGCATGTACTTAACAATTACTGTCTTAACATGTTGTACTATTTTACAGCTGCAGCAGAACAAGAGGCAGTTGTTCATGTGGATGACATTACCTGGGGTGACTCAACTGACAACGACGCTAACACAGAGGACATGGATTACCATCAGCCTCGTCCTGGATGTTCTCACCATCAAGACACTGTGACTAGTGTGACTTTGACGTTTCCAAGGAAGGTCATGGAATGTGATGTCATCTGCAATACAGCTGATCGTCTTGGTTTATCAGACAATCAAGTTACTGCCATGGTTTCTGCCACCTTGAAAGCTGGAGGGGCTGATCTGGATAACTTCGTCATCTCAACCTCAACAACACGTCGCAACAGAATGCTGTCCAGGTATAATATCAGCCAGAGTCACATGTCCAAGTTTTGTGAAAACCCCCCACAGTACGCTGCCTTACACTGGGATGGAAAGTTGCTCAAAGATGTCTTGGGCAGTGAACCTGGAAGTACCTCAGAGACTTTAGCTGTGCTAGTGTCTGGTCCACCTTCATACACTGAAGGAAAGTTATTGGGAGTACCTGTCATCGACAATTCTTCTGGCACAGCTCAGGCTGAGGCTTCAATGGATTTACTGGAGACATGGGAACTTACGGATAATGTTACTGCCCTTGTTTTTGACACTACATCCAGTAACAGTGGAGTTCACAGAGGAGCTGCCAAACTGCTAGAGAAAATGCTGAACAAAAAGGTGTTTTATCTGGCCTGTCGACATCACATCCTGGAAATCCTAGTAGGAGCAGTTTGGGAGAAGCTGTTTGGGAAGGTGAAGGGCCAGATAATCCCTGGTTTGAGCATCTGAAGGATGTTTGGACGGACTTGTCCAAGGAAAACCCAAAGATGCTGGCTATCAACAGCAAATGGCTGAAGGAAAAAGAAGAACAGTGAAGAAATACTCTAAGACATTCTAACAGCAGAAAGGCTTCCAAGAGCCGACTACAGGGAAATGGCTGAACTGACAGTCATTGTTCTTGGAGGAACGCCTCCTCGAGGTATTCACTGGAGTCGACCAGGCGCCATTCATCAGGCCAGATGGATGGCCAGAAACCTGTACTCCATGAAAATGCTGATGTTTGCAGATCAACTTGAGTACGACGAAGACACTGTATCAAAGCTGGAAAGACTCAACACCTTCCTTGCGCTGTTCTACACTCCTGTATGGATGATGTCAATGTCTGCTGCAGATGCTCCCGTGAATGATCTAAGTCTAATCCAGGACATGTTGAAGTACAAGAAAACTGACCCAGAGCTTGCTGATGCAGTACTTAATAAGATGGAAAACCACAAATGGTACCTGACGCAGGAAGTCGTGCCATTTGCCCTGTTCAGCAGTAGATTGAGTGACACATTGAAGCACGACATTGCTGCCCAGTTACATGCCACTGAGAAGCCAGACAGCTTCAGAACAGGAAAGCCAATATTCCAGAGAGTCACAGCTAAGACCACCCTGGTTGATCTCATTGGCCCAGAATCACATTTCCTGCTGGACACACTGAACATTGGATCCGAGTGGCTTCTGGAACCTGTCACGTCTTGGCCACAGAATGAGGACTACAGAAAAGCGTTGGACTATGTTAAGAATCTGAAAGCGGTGAATGACATTGCTGAACGTGGTGTCAAGATGATGAGCGACTTTGCAAATGTCATAACAACAGATGCCAAGCAAAGGGACTATCTCCTTCAAGCTGTGGAGTTCAACAGACGCCGCTTTGACAGCTTCAAGAAACAAACTCTCAACAACTGACTGTGTAAATGTCATTATGAAATTAATCATCATGTAATACTTTCACTTCTTGATCGATTAGACTTGTGACAAAATGTTAATCTCAAATTTGTGTCATGAATAAGGCGCCTTGTGTGCCTTGAGTGTGAGAAAACGAATTTTGTGATATTTCTGAAATCTTTGTATGTATCAATGTGCCATTTCTTGTTCCAAGACTATCATAATTGTATAAGTTAGAAAGAGGATTAAAAACACTTTAATTTGGTGCCTATTTTGTTGCTCTATCTTGTTTAGATAAAAGGTTATAGTGCAAAACATGATTCAAGGGACCCCGGAACTGGTGCTTTTGGCCGATTTCAAGGCAGAAAACTTAAAGCTCCATGCGGCAATGCTTCCCAACAATCTAGGTCAAAATGGTTGTGATTTTCGGCCTTTTCAGGTCAAACAGCATGGGATAAAGTACAGAAACCTATGAAAATAAGAAAAAGTTGATTTTTGAACAGGGCTACAGTACTAGCGCCCTTGCTGTTCATAATAATGATTGCATATATTGATGCAGATATCAATGCCAGTACTGTATCATTTTTCGCAGATGACGTAAAGATATGCATCGAAATACTGAACGAAGGTGTCATAGAAAGATTAGAATACGCCATTGAAACATTGTTCCAGTGGGCAGAAGGTAACAATATGAAGTTCAACGAAGAAAAATTCCCACTTCTAAGATATGGTAATAACAAGGAGCTACAGAAAAAAAGGGTACAAAACTCTGCAAGCCAAACATATAACACCAAATCCATAAGTCAGGGATCTTGGAGTAATAATGCCGTCGGATACAGAATTCAGAGAGCACTATAACAACAAAATTACAACGGCTAGAAAAATAATGGGTATAATCTGGAGGAGCCTCCCCAGCAGAAAAGCAATCATGCTCAAATTATAAAAGAATCTAGTCCTACAAATAATTGAGTATTGCTCAGTACTCACAAGCCCATACAGAAAACGAGACATTGCGAACATTGAAGCGAAACAAAGAACTTTTACATCTAAGATAGAGGAAACGGATGCTACTGGTCTCGCTTACAATCACTGGAACTCTACTCTCTTGAAAGAAGGAGCGAGCAGTACACAACAATATACATATGGAAAATACTTGAGGGTTCTGTCCCAAACCTTAGAAATGAGATAGAAACAAACTGGAATGAGGGAATAGCAAGGGCGCTAGTACTGTCCCTTGTGGGACAGAGCTCTCTACCTCTGAGACTTCCTATTTGACTCCATTTACCACCAGTTCTTTGCGTCAACAAATTAAATATCCACCCTCCCAACTTTACAATAATTCTCGTATTCTTAAGTTTATGTGCTATAATTCCATGGTCACATTTATCAAAGGCTATAGCAAAGTCAGTATATATTACATCTATGTTTTGTCCTCGACTCAGCGTTTCCAATATTTTCTCCTGGTGGTCTAATAGCTGTGACACACACGATCTTCCAGCCCTGAAACCAAGTTGATTTTGGTTGTATAAGTGCTTTCCATGTAGGTAGTAGGTAGTTCCGCTTCTAATTATACATTCAAAGCACTTTATAAGGTCCGTGGTGAGAGCTACCGGCCGATAATTCTTGGGCATTGCTCTGTTACCACCTTTGAATAAAGGGAATATGTTCGCGTCCTTTAATGACAGTGGAATTTACTCCGTGTCGAGTGATTTCCTCCATAGTAAGTATAGCGGTTTGGCAAAACTCTCTTTACATGTCTTCAGAAGTGCGGCACTCCGTGTGTCTGGCCCTGGTGCCAATTTGTCTCGCATTTGTGATAAAACCTTAATTATATATATATACTGTGTATATATATATATATATATATAAATATATAATATATATTATATATATATATATATATATATATATACAATATGATAATAAAACCACGAAGGAAAGGAAACACAGAATGGTGCTCAAGCGCTTTCGTCTAATGACATCCTGAGGATGTCATTAGACGAAAGCGCTTGAGCACCATTCTATTTCCTTTCCTTCGTGGTTTTATTCATCATAAATATTTTTCGCGTGTTACTTTCGTGAAATAATTTTCATATATATATATATATATATATATATTATATATATATATATATATATATATATATTATTGTGCGCGTTACCTCCTGAAATCAGCTTTGTTTTAGTTGTGTAAATGATTTACCAGGCGCTATGTTGAAATGAACCCTAGAAGTAATTCACGATTAAGCTACTGTCAACAGAGGACGGTCAACTATATGATCTTCGGAGGCAGTCAAACTAGTCAGACTTTGGACTGACCAATATTCAACTAAACCATAGAGTTTGTTCCTGGGTTGCGCTATTTTATTGGTCAAACTTTTTAAGAAATGCATACTTTCATTTGTTCTAGGGTTGTGTGGGCTGAACTAGTGATCTTTCTCATTGAATGTTTGCCGAATTCAAATTTATTGTCAACCTAATCGCTAGAGTGATAAGGTACATGTGTCTGCTGCACACGCTTTTGCGTTTTTATATTGTATATTTATCTATCTTAAATATACAACTCGACGTAATTTGTTCAGAGAATAGTTAAATCAGCTCTGTGTGTGTGTATATAATATATATATATATATATACACATAGACTAATGCTCGATGACTGCTAAAACTCTTTGAGATATGCGTAATGATGAAGAGTCTAACCTTTTCTGGAAGAAAGTACTGTCACTAGGTATTTCCTGGCGGTAGATATGCCTTCACTTCCTCGATTTAGAAGAGTTCCACCTAGGCTAGAAGAGGGTTGTGTTCCATCGGAAGACCACCAAGCACCTGAAGATCTTTACAGAAAGTTAGATTATGAAGCTCTTGATCTCATTATAATGCCCATAACTGACAGATTTAACCATGCAGACTGCAAAATGTATGTCCAGTGTAAAGAGTTGCTTCTCAAGGATGGAAAAGGAAGGACGTTCACAGTAAAATAGAGAGAGTAACCTCTTCAGTACCAACTTTGTATTCACGGTACTCTTGAACAGTTGATCCTACGTGATGTACTTACATACATGCAAACACTTATACCGGGCTAGTAATCTCTTATCTCCTCTGTGATCACATAAGCAGAGTTAATTATAGTGGTGCCCCCGCCCCCAATTACCTGTAGTGAGCGTTCGTTTAGTAGTCTCGTGTGTACTTTTGCTGGAGAAAAGAAGTTGAAAGTTTAAAGATCTTCATTGCCAATTATTAAGAACTCCAAGATTTATAAGCAATAAGGTACCTTTTGGGGTACTTGTATAATAGGAATGTTTGGTCGGTGGGTCTACAGCTGAATGTGCAGCTGACATGATTCAATACAGGTATAATTAGGCACTCACTTGTTACGTCACCTGTAATGTGTGTTTCCACTAAGGGTAGCTGCTGTCATTTTTGAGGAGAAACCCTGTAAGTAGATGGGGCTTTGTACAATTAAAGTGCTCGTTAGCCTGCATATGAGTCAATTAAAGAGTTGTTTTGCACTCTTGATTGTAAAAGCCTGTAACGACAGAATACTAAAACATTTGATAATGTTAAGCCGACGAAGCGACTGAGGAAATGTAAAGACAACAATTTATTATGTGAATTGCGAAAAGCCTTTAATTTGGAGGGAAAAATAAAAATATTAACTTTCTATACATTAAGGTTAGAATTGTTTCTTTTAGCTCAGATTTGAAAAATTGATGATTGCGATATATATATATATATATATAATATATATATATATATATATATATATATATATATATATTATATATATATATTCCATATTCTATATATTTTCTAATTAATCAATGATTAACTGATTAAATATGAATAAAAATTAAATGCTTCTGTGAAGAGTAAGAAAGAGCTTTATTGTTTCTGTTGCGTGCGATAAGACCGAGGAAAACATTTTGGCCAAACATTTAGTTTGTTTTAGTATAGTTCAAGAAATCAGCCATGGGCGGAATAGACAATTTATACATGTAAAAAGGTGCCAAATTCAAATGATACATTACAAAATTTAAGGTAGAATGATGCTGAAATTATGAGGAAACTTAATCATTTCCATCATTTTCTATTTTGATTAATTAATTATTAAATTCGAAACAATGATTAACTGATTAATCAGAATCATACCCTAAATAGCTATAACGTCTGGGTGCTTATCTATCTAAATGTTTATCGATGGTCAGATAGATATCTGAAATGAGGTTATTGGATGATAGTTAATAGTATGTTTTAAGTCAAAATTTCCATTTAATACACTGATTGTTTTAGTGTAATTTAGTCGTAATGATGGCAATATCGTTGTTGATTAATATTTGCAGACCTGTACACGTTGTACGAGCTACGGGGTTAAATACTAGAGTTATGCCCTGAAAAACTCCCTACTCGTTTTCTATTAATAGGAAATATTAAGAAAGTTGATTTTCGGGACAAACCACCTTATCTGGTTATATATATATATATTTGTGTGTGTGTGTGTGTGTGTGTGTGTGTGTGTGGTGTGTGTGTGTGTGTATTGCTAATGGTATGATAATGTCGATAAACATAATAGGCCTATAGGAAATGAAATAGCATGATTAAACAGTATAATGTACATGTCATGCTACGTTAAAAGATTGAGATGCCAGCTGTTTTGTAGAAATCAAATGATTAATTTAAATAATCTTGTACATAAATAATAATAGTGATAATGATAATAATGTTTTAGTGGATGTTTAGAGATGGAAATGATGATTCTGTATTTGAATCTATCCGAATATGCATGACTAGGCTGAGTTATTGAAAATGTATTTTCATGCATAGTTACAACAGCCGTTATAGGTTAACTGGATGAACTATGAAGAAAGATATCTATATTTAAAATTATGAAATATAAAATGCATGTATTCGCATTCATCCTAGTGGTTTTCAAAGGGCTGATATATATATATATATATATATATATATATATATATATATATATATAATTAACTATGATAATATTTGCTGTTTATGATGATTGTTACCACGTTACTATACGATTGGATTGAAATACAGTATATTAGACTCCCTTAGATTAGATAAATGAAATTAAAATTAATTTTGTTAATAGTTTCTGGATCTATTTCGTAATACAAATATTAGAACAATGCAAAATTTGTTTATGAGTTAACTGTATTTATTCTAGTTTTATTTTGTGTGGTATTGTTATTAATATATTAAACCGAAACGATGATCACGGATGGCGTTAAAAAAATCTTTGCTATTTGCCTGACACTACAGTTCTTATATACGAAATATATATGTTGGTTACATTTGTTAGTATGTGTGTATATATATGTGTGTGTGTGTGTGCATATATATATATCAGAGATGGGAAACCGAAATGAATTTCGATTCGAGTTTCGATTTCAGTTCATAGTTTTGAGAAATATCGATTTCGGTTTCGATTTTGGTTTCGATTTCGGTTTTATAATTTTTTTTCGATTCAGGTTTTTTTTTCGATTTCGGTTTTTCAAAAATATCAGTTTCGTTTTTTTTTCGATTTCGCTTCAAGAAAAAATAGCGGTTTTATCGGTTTATCGATTTCGATTTCGATTCGGTTTCCCATCCCTGATATATATATATATATATATATATATATATATATATGTAAAGAACGACGCTTGTATAGAAGAACGTTCCGCACAAGATGAGGAGGGAGAACGCACAAATGAAAAATGAGGTAACCACCCGGGAATCGAACCCGGGATCTTCCGATTGCCGGTCAGATATGCTAACCATTACACCATGGGCCTCGATTAATCGGAAGTCGTAATTCTCCTACATACGAGCAGAAACCAATGCCCTGAGGGGGCACTTCCCGCATGCCGCACATATATACATTTTAACTGCAAACAACACGCAGTATAATTAATGTAAAGAACGACGCTTGTATAGAAGAACTTTCCGCACAAGATGAGGAGGGAGAACGAACAAATACTGCGTGTTGTTTGCAGTTAAAATGTATATATACAGGGTGTTTCAGGAGGAAAGGTCAATACTTCGGAAGGTGATAGTATTGGTCAGTGTGAGAAAAAAAGTTCATATGAACATGTGTCTAATTCTGAATGGTTACGGAGATAGAGCTGTTTGAATCTACAAATACAAAAGCATTGTTAATGGTAATCAAGAAAGAGAAACCAATTACTGTTTCCAACATTTAATGTTTAAACATTGGCATTTTGAATGGTATCAGATACAGAAATGACAAATTTGTTACAGTTTACAATACGTTTTCGAAAATCCCACCGTCAACCTCAATGCACTTTGCAACTCGTGTGCGAAGATCGCGTGTTGTTCGTCTGAGTTGATCTTGACGTTCCTTTATGCGGGCAGCAGCATCAAAAATGCGCGCGAGCAATTCGTCTCGTGTATCCACCTTTCTTTTGTAAACTTGACTTTTCATCCACCCCCACAAACAATAATCTAACGGAGAGACGTCTGGAGACCTTGGTGGCCATTGAGTGGGACCACCGCGGCCGATCCATCGACCAGGGAATGTTTGATTTAGGTATTGCATCATCAGACGGGTAGAATGTGGAGGAGCTCCGTCATGCTGAAAGTACATACCAGCGCGTGTAGCCAAAGGAACATCCTCCAATAGTCCTGGCAATTCATTTTGCAGAAATTCTAGGTAACTTTGTCCTGTAAGACGATTCTCTAAAGTAACAGGGCCACTCAGCTGATCATCGATGATACCGCACCACACATTGGCAGAGAAGCGATGTTGAAAATTTGTTTCCACAGTGGCATTTGGATTTTCGTCTGACCACCGATGAGAGTTACGAGTGTTGTTGATACTGTCACGGGTGAAAGTAGCTTCATCGGTGAACAGTATTGATCGAAGCAATCGGCGATTAGCATTTACCCAATGACAAAATTCCAGTCGCATGGCAGCGTCTCCTGGTTGAAGGTGTTGTACACGTTGTACATGATATGGATGCAAGCCTTCCTCACGTAATGTTCGCCATACTCTTGTGTGTGGTACACCGAGACGTGTAGAAATTCTTCGTGAGCTAGTAGTAGGACTACGCTCTACCAACTGAAGAATGTTTTCCACTTCATCCACATCTTGTTAACCTTCACGTTCAGATGAAACATGAGCGCTGGGAAGTGTGCCAATCTCACGCAATGTGTTGAAAACCCTGGTAAACACTCTTCGATCCGGAATTCTGCGGTTCGGAAACCGTCGACGGTATTCTGCAACAGCAGCTGTTGCACTTCCATCGCAAAAACCGTAGACATACACCATATCTGCATATTCGGCATGTGTGAAGGTGTGTGGCATTCTTAACACTGCTTCAAACACCAAACAATGTCACTCACAACAGTCAGCTGTCGATTGGCTTATGTTACATGCTTACATTACAGCTTACATAATTCAAGGTTATAGGGGAGGGAAGGGGGAGAAAGAGCTGCGCGCGCATCAGATTCAAACAGCTCTATCTCCGTAACCATTCAGAATTAGACCCATGTTCAATGAACTTTTTTCTCACAATGACCGATACTATCACCTCCCGAAGTATTGACCTTTCCTCCTGAAACACCCTGTGTGTATGTATATATATATATATATATATATATATAATATATATATATATATATAATATATATGTGTGTGTGTGTGTGTGTGTGTGTATATATATATATATCAGCAGAAGCCTGGTGCTCCAGAAATGGATCTTCTGCGCGAACACTTCCAGAAAGATAAATCTAGCGGGTCCACGAACACGACGGAACGTTGGCGGAACGTGCCGAAACGCTGCGTAAGAAGTACTCGCATGTTTGCTTGTTTCGAAAGACCGTGAAAGTTGATGAGGATTTTTTTTTTTTTGAAGGATGGTGTGGGTGAACCCTTTTCAATTTTTTCAATTTTTCAATTTTTTTTTTTCCTCTTGAAAGACCATGAAAGACACCTTATAAAGGAGGGACCGTCATGAAGGACGGTGAGGGGGGGGAATTTTCAAATTGATCCATGTCTGTCTCCCCAAACGCGGGGATACTACTCGCGTGCAACAAGAGTGACGATCAGTGACACCCACTCATACCGTATCATCTGGGTCAGTCCATCATAACGGACGTAACAACATGGCGCAACTTATTGTTGTACTTTTTGCTGTAACTTTATTAATAATGAGGCTACGATGATTTTCTTACTACACATAATAAAGGGATGATAGACAATGCTGCTGGTATGTGTTTCTGGAAAATCCATTGAATAATTTTTATATGTTGACACTCAAAGTTGCATAAGGGGCGTAGCATTGTTTGCATCCTCATGTTTCGCCTTCACGTACATTTCGACAAAAGTTTGTGAGTTTACAATGCATATAAAAAAACGGACATGGTGTGACATACCTGAATCACTGGGCTACAATATGGAGCAAAGTTTATAATAACACCACCTTGTTTCATTAAATTTTGTAAAGGAAAAAAGTGAGCGTAACGGATGTAACCCTTAAAAAGTAATGGACGTAACCTATGGATCTGCGATATAGTACTGTACCAAAGTTTCTTCTAATCACTTTCCATTTATTTAATCACTTTGCCTAATGAGGCATAGATACTGAAAACTTTATACTCTACACAGAACTAGACTACATTAATATATTTAAAGTTAATGAACAAATCATACACATTTATCAGATGACAGTTGAGTTCACACTGAACAAATGTGTTTGTGGTACTCTGCTTTCCACTCTCACTTAAATTGTGCACGTTCTTGGAATGGGTCAGGAAGGGTATGTTCAGTACAATGTCACTGCTCGTCACTGAATCAAGTTCCTTATTTCTGGAAAAGTGGAAAGTTATGAAATTGTCTGTTTTTCTGCTTTTCGCAAACTACTAATGCTGTATTCTCTTTTGTATTTTTTATATGCACTTATTTTCAACATTTGAGCTACATAGAAGTGAACAAATTTAACAATAACGAAGTCATTAATTTTGGTTTGGCATTAGTTTCTTTTGGCTTGTCACTAGTTTCTTGAAGAGATTTTGAACTGTTACCTTTTTGTACCACTTTTCTAGGTTCACGTTTTGGCTCAGTTTCTTCTTGAATGCTTTCACTGTCATTATTAGTGGATTTGTCTGCACTATCACTACTATCAGTCATTAATTGGTGTGCACTCCAGATCACTGTCTTCAGAGCTAGTCACTCCTGCTTCGATGTAATGTGGGTCCAGATTAGCCTCAGCTACTGGTAACTGATCTGTTGTGTTTTCATACAGGGCTATGCGATAGGGTCCAAGAACTTTAACATATCTTGATTTTCCTGATATGATGTGCAGGCTTGCAATTGTCCCACAAATTTTTGTACATTTTTCTAGCACTTTCGATCTCAACAGTATCCACAAAAATGCATACTACAGTATTTCATCAGAGATGTCTTTTGCTACTTGGAAGACATCATACGCTGACCTGACAATTGCTTTTTTTTTGCGATACTCTCCGGTACATCTGCCATTTCACCACTACACCAATACCATTATGTGCATTTTTACCATGATAGCTTTTCGTTACAATGTAACAGACATAAAAAGTGTTATATTCAGTGTGTTACGTCCGTTACTTGTTACGTCTGTTACCATGTAACAGACGTAACAAGTAACGGACGTAACACACTGAATATAATCTAAAAATATGGAGATTTGAATTCACAATATGGAACCATGTGTAGGTACTTAGTACACAACTAAAATAGGATCTAAACCAATTTTGTTTAATTTACATTTTTAAATAAGTTATGGAAAAAGAAGGCAAAAACGTAACGGACGTACCCCCCCCCCCCCCCCCCCCCCCAAAATATATAGATTTTTTCATAAATGAAAATAAAAAACTATGAGAATTGAAGAATTATCACAGTGTAACAAGAAATTGTTTATGTTGATTTTTCACTGTTTCTGTGATTATTGAGGTATGATGATTTTAATTTTGGCCTTCGTTTTTCTGTACTCTCACTAGATTTTTATAGAAATACAAATTTTGAATTTTCATGATATTTGCATATACTGTATTAAATATACTGAAGGTTTTCTCAACTTTTCTTTTGTTAATGTATGTATATTACAATGATTTAATAATAATTTCTAACTCTCATTGAATATTTTCAGATTTTCATGAATTTTCTTAGACACTAGGGCTTCTAAGCTCTGTCCAGACTCATTTTGTTATGTTTGCGGATATTACAGTGGCCCAAACCAGGTCAAGCACAAGATTGTTGTTGGCACTAAGTTTTACTTAGCATATGAAACTTATTTTGGAATGCCTATGGGTAACCAAGACAAATCATGGGCACCTCACTTCTGCTGTGGTAGCCGCCGATGAACATTGGAAGGATGGTTATGTGGTAATCGCAAGCCTATGCCATTTGCAATTCCTTGAGTTTGGAGAAAACTCACTAACCACCATGATGACTGCTACTTTTGCATGGTTGACATTGCAAAATACAAGAACGGTAAAGATCGAAGAAATATAATCTACCCAAGTATACCATCTTCCATTGCCCCAGTTCCACACAGTGAGGACTTACCAATTCCCAATCCACTTTCCTTAGAAGCAACTTCAGAAGTGGAATCATCTAGTGAGCAGGATGACGAGGTTGACTTCAAAGGCGCATCATCAAGTAAGTCTCTACACTTCCCAAACAACAAGAATTAGATGACTTAGTAAGAGACCTAGCTATGGTTGCCAAGTGTCCTTTATTTCAAAGGACAGTTCTTTATTTCAGCGATTTGTACGACTTTATAGACATATTTTATCTATGAATATAATAAAGAAATTGTAAAAAATATTGCACAAGTAAATTTTTATCATGATAAGCAATGGAAAATACGGTAGCGTGCAAGTGTCCTTTATTCAAGATCTGTTGACGTGGCAACCCTACCTAGGTCTTACTAAATCCAATGCAGAGCTGTTAACATCACGTCTCCAAGAATAGAATTTATTAGATACTAGCTGCAAGGCTTCAAGCTACAGGAAAAGGCATCTGGCTTTTGCATCTTTCTACGCGGTTCATGAGTCTTTGTGTTACTGTTCTGATGTGGCTGGTATTTATGAGGAAATGGGTGTAGAACTAAATCTAACAGAGTGGCGACTGTTCATAGACTCTTCAACAAGAAGTTTGAAGGCTGTTTTGCTAAACATTGGTAGTAAATATTCATCAGTTCCTATAGCTCACTCAGTTCACCTAAAAGACGACTATAAAAATGTAAAGCATTTACTAGAAAAAAATCAACTATGAAAGATACAAATGGGATGTCTGTGGAGACTTTAAAATGCTGGGTTTCCTACTTGGATTGCAAGGTGGATATACAAAGTTTTCATCCTTCCATAGTTTATGGGACAGCAGGGCAAAATGCCAGCACTATATGAGAAGAGAATGGCCTGCCAGAGAGCATTTAAACCCTGGTACTCACAATTCATAAACAATGCTCTTGTTCAAACAGACAAGGTCTTCCCACCACCGATACATATTAAACTAGGGCTTGTGAAACAATTTGTGAAAGCCTTGGATACTAATGGTGATGCCTTTCAACATATACGATCAATATTCCCAAAACTGTCTGAAGCCAAAATCAAAGGAGAGATATTTGTTGAACCACAAGTAAGGCAGATGCTGGCAAGCAAAGAGTTAGAAGACAAAATTACTGCTGTTGAAAAGAATGCATAGCGAGCATTTCGGCTTGTAGTACATGGGTTTCTGGGATATACCAAAAGTGAAAACTATAAAGGGCTTGTTGAAAATTTTATTGAACTCTTTAGAAAACTGGGCTGTAGAATATCAGTGAGGCTTCACTATTTACATTCTCACTTGGACTTCTTCAAACTATTCAAACTATAGTAAAAAGGGAGGAAAGGAAAGCTGGGATGCAGCCATGATGGGTGGCTACATCTGGTGTTTGCTTCGAAGTAATGATGGTGATCATAAAAGAAAAAGCCGATCAAAAAATCATTTCTAAATGACCCAATTAATATGCTATAATACATGAGACATGCTGTTTTAATAAAATAATTGCTGTTCGAAGATGTTCGAAGATGATGTACTGACTTAATTTGATAAAGAGATGTTATTTTCTTTTTGTTTATTCTGCTAAAACTTTCATAATAAATTAAAATATAGCATAAGCAGTATCCATCCATCCATCCTTCGTGTTCTGCCTATCAGGCAGGTCCAACTCATGTGTCCCGCCAAAGTGTTCTATCCTGAACTATCCTTTTCATCTCATGGTAGCTCCTGCCTGCCTTCAAATCATCCAGCATTGCTTTCCTTTTCCTTCCCCTCGGCCTTCTACTTTCATATCTACTCTCTATCACTTCCTTCAACAATCCTTCTCCTCTCAACATATGTCCGATCCATTTCTTCTGTCTTTCTCTTATCACCTTAATGAGTCTTCTTTCCTCCCTCACCTGTTGCAGTACTTCCTCATTACTTTGGTGTTCCATTCAGCTTATCTTTAGCATTCTTCTCCAAATCCACATTTCAAAACTTTCCAGGAGTTTCTTTTCAGTTGTTTTCATTGTCCATGTTTCTGCTCCATACAGTACCACACTCCATATCAAGCTTTTAACTAACCTTTTCTTCAGTTTCAAGTTGAGTTTACCTGTAAGTAGTCTTTTCTATCTCTCAAAAGCTACCTTACCCATACCAATTCTAGATCTTGCTTCCTTATTGCAATCGCCATTGTTGGTTAATAAACTTCCCAGATATTTAAACTGCTCAGCTTCTTCTAAGGTCCGATTTCCTTTCGTTAGGTTCATTTGTGCTCCTTTCCTTCTTGCAATTTTCATTACCTTTGTCTTGGTCATATTAATTCTCATTCCGAATTCTTCCGCCGTTGTTGTCAAGCTATTGACCATTCTTTGCAGTCCTTCCTCGGTACTACAAACAAATGCCTTGTCATTTACAAACCTTACGGATTTGACCAATTTACAGTACCTCCCACTCTGATTCCCTCTTCCAGATCTGAGAGTGCTTCTATTATCATTGCTTCCGCATAGATGTTAAATAACACGGGGTACACGGAGCATCCTTCCTGACCCCCTCTCCCAACCAATCCAGGCTCCGATTCTCCTCCTACAACTCTAACATTCACAGTCCGCCCAAGATAAAGATTTTTTATCAGCCAACGGTCCATCCAGTCAACATTAATATTCTTCAATATTTCCATTAGTTTCCTCCATTGGACTCTGTCAAAAGCTTTTTCAAAGTCAATAAAACAAACAAACATTTCCTGATCATGTTCCAGCACTCTCTCTCTCTCTCATCATTCTCATAATACCAATAGCTTCTCTTGTTCCGCATTTTGACCTAAATCCAAACTGAACCTCTCCAATGTACTGCTCAGCTCTGTTCGTTAGTCTTCTGGTTAGTATCCTTAGCATTATTTTTTATGCATGGCTGACCAAGCTTATGATTCGAAATTCTGAACACTTGGTGGCTCTCGGTTTCTTGGGAATAGTAATCATAGAGATTCTCATAAAGTCAGCAGGCCAGTCTCCACTTTCATACATGTTTCTGCACAATACATTCGCCTCCTCTCTAGCATCACCTTCAAGACTTCAGAAGTTCTGCTGGTACATCATCTGGTCCTGGGGCCTTGCCATTTCTTAGGTCTTTTACAGCCATCTCTACTTCTCTTTCCAGTATGTCCGGTCCCATAAGTAGTATATTTACATGCAAATCTTATTTTTGATTTTTGTGAAAAATCAAGGGATGCAACAAAGAAACCAATATCATTTTCGTAATCAGCACACCCAAATTCACAAAGAAACTGAAAAAGAGATAAACAGAAAATTTTTCAAATTTTTGTTACACAGTGGAGGCAGTTAATTATAAAGGTCTTACATATACCAACATAACCCAAGATAGAAAGCATATGCTTCCAATTTTTTAAGGTCAGACATCTCGTATGAAATTAAACATGGTCAGCTAATATTTTTAGAACTTCAGTATCATCTCGGGAAAAGGTGCATAACTTCGTAACCAGTTAATATATCTTAAATCTGTAAACAGATTTGAAAACTGCAGTTATTCTCTTTTCCAGTGCTATATAACACAGTGCATTTTGGTTAAATTTAATTTTTTTGCCTCAGGATGTGATCTTTTGTGGAATGTCCCCTCTGCATTATCTATGGATCACGATGCGGATCAACCCTGTGACGATATAAGGTTGATGTGGAAATCTAATCTGAAAACCTTCAGTACAAACAATGTTAATAACGGATTAGTTTCGACTCGTCACCGTTTCATCCTCGCTAGACTATTTGAAAAGCCGCCTTCTTCAACCTGAAACCATTATTAAATGCGTGTGTAGATGATATACGTTATTCTGACACCGTTCTCGAAACTCTTACACGTGTTAATTGACAATTTTATGAAGTGTAGAGATGAACAGGATGTGAACGGCTTGGAGATTAGGAAATATTTAGAAGCCACTTCCCCGAGAAGTAACAGTCGCTTTGGAACGTTGGTCTACAGTGTTATAAACCCTCCCTCGCCCCCCACCGCTCATCTGACGGAGTTCTATCTATATATATATGCACCAATTGCGTTATGATTTAGAGAATTTCCTTATACACCACTATGAAATGTGATCGGTATTCAGTTAAAAAAACGTGCAAAAAGAGAATAAACGCTCGATTAAAACGCGTTGAATATACGCATACTTTAATTTTTAATGAAATTACTGTAATAAACGATCGTGTACTCGAACAGGCTTTTGAATCTATATGTTCAAGGATTAAGAATCATGAAAATGTCACAGCCAATTCTAAAGCAGGGACAAAATTAATACTAAATGATCTTAAAGCTCTGTATATCGAGTATAGAAGACCTCATACATTAAGTGGGTCATTATTTCTAAAACGAATTGCTTGCATGAGACAAAGCAATGAGAATGTAACTTTTTCCATCATTATTCGTGAGTTTACTATACTAACAAAAAATAAGCTTTTGACACGTTTATAATTGTTTTATGTATACTGTATTATTATTATTATTATTATTATTAATATTATTTCTAAAAATAAATGTGTATAGACTACAGTATATTAAGTAGTTTCACTATTATTTGTAAGGTTACTAATAAAAAATAATCTCTTACTATGTTAATAAATATGGATTGCAGATGTGTTTCTACTTACTCCTCATGCATTTTTAAACTCTTTATGTACAGTATAGTCTTAATAAGATTGTTGACCGACAAGGATGGAATGTGAGTGCTGTTGCTCGAAGATAACAGAAAATGAAAAAATGGAATAGATATCCATATTGATGATTAAAACCTCGGGGTTCGATTCTCGTTGGTATAATTTCGCTGTTATGTCTAAGACAGAATTGAATGGTTGGCACTAAAGTTCATATATGAAGTCACAGGCTCTCCCATCGCGTGCACATGTCATCGCCACCGGCGTCCCGGTGGTCGCTAAAGTTCATACTATGACGTCATACACATTTTATACGTGTTTTTTTCACATCCGCGGATGCGGATGAGGATGTTTGATTTCAACATCCGCGGATGCGGATGCGGATGTCTACATTTTCGTTATTTTTTAGGATATATTCGAGATTTGTTGTGTTTAACGTATATAATAAGTTATTATATAGAGAGAGCTGCAGCTATAATGTAGTACAATTGATTAATTGTACAATAATTGCTGTACTTTTCTCTGAACATATAAAATAATATCAAGCATCTAACTAATATAGAAATCAATTAGTGATTTCGTCTGCAAATAAATTCGTTATATTTTGTTGAGTGTCAGCCACAATTAGAAACCATAATTGTGTTACCAGGATGCGGGACGTGAACCCAACTCAAATGCACCCCACCGACCTCTTTCCCCAACCTCCACCCTTATAGAAAGAGATCTTTAATTAGCTTGATAACTAT
Organism: Bathynomus jamesi; assembly: GCA_023014485.1. Classification (NCBI taxonomy): domain Eukaryota; kingdom Metazoa; phylum Arthropoda; class Malacostraca; order Isopoda; family Cirolanidae; genus Bathynomus; species Bathynomus jamesi. Next base: position 1,370,976 of record JAJOZX010000391.1, read on the forward strand.
TTATATTAAGTTTAAAGTTTTATTAGGGATATTTATAAATGAGTAATTAAAATAAAGTAAACTAAGATGTTCATCGTTTAATGTTCAAACTTAATTATAGGAAGGTTATGCTTAAGGAACATTAATTTTTCTGCCTTTTCTGCTGCCAGTCTGTTTCTCTTTTCATCATATATTAATCCAGCACTGCTAAATAATCTCTCGCTTGGTACGTTTGTTGGAGGACAGGCTAAATGTTTCCTTGCAAGTTTACTCAAGCATGGATAGATATTCTGCGTATTTTTCCACCAACTAATAGGATTGTCACATGCAACCAGGCGTTTTTCTTGGTGATAGCTCTCGATCATTTTTACTACATCTTTTGACATCGCGTAGGTCTCGTCATTGCTGCTTGACTCAAGAAACTGAGAGACAGATTCTGTGATAGATTTGCTTGTTGAAGGTGTTGGTTCTGTCACTGAAACTTTTATTCTTTTGGTGGGTAGCGAAGCGACAGATTCAAGAGATTGAAGCTCTTCAACTGCTTTGCCAAGTGATGATTTAACTCGTTCTAATGTACTAGGTGAAAATAACTTAGCTTTGTAACGTGGATCTAAGTAGGTTGCAAGAGAGTAACTTCATACAAGAACAGCCTCTCATCTTGTCGCTTGCATCACTTTTGCGCACAATGAACTAGTTCTATTAATATAGTAGAATTTGATAATTTCCGCTTATTAATGACGTTTTATCTCAACGGTCCACATCCGCACGACATCCGCAGTCCAAAGTGCGGATGCGGATGCGGATGCGGATGCGAGAAAATGTGCGGATGTTCCGCGGATGCGGATGCGGATGCGGATGTGACCTACATCACTAATATATATATATATATATATAGGGAATGAACTCAGAATGGTTCCCTGAATTTTTTATGATACACACAGACCGTGCATGGAACAAGGAACTCTTCTGGGATAATTAAATCCACTATAGTCCGAATAAGTAATGGTAAATGACAAATACCATAGTTTTCTTTTTCATGATGCAAGCCCGACGTGGGCAACGGGTCTCTCGCAAAGAGGTCCCATAAATATAGCTTCCCTCACCAGCTATCTGCAAAGCAGACAGGATCCAGCTTTGGGACATGGATCTAGGGTTTAAAGCAGCCTAGCCCCACTACATTTAGAACCTCAATATAAGTAAAAGACTCGTTGCATTCACGTCGGATTGAATAAATCAAAGAAAAAGGGGTAACTATTATATTTTTAGCCAAAACCAAAACTTAAACCTCAACTGGCAGAATTGAGCGTCCACGTTTCAAGGCACATAACATGTCCGTTTCATGATGGGAATGAACTCAGAATGGTTCCCTGAGTTTTTTATGATACACACAGACCGTGCATGGAACAAGGAACTCTTCTGGGATAATTAAATCCACTATAGTCCGAATAAGTAATGGTAAATGACAAGTACCATAGTTTTTCTTTTTCATGATGCAAGCCCGACGTGGGCAACGGGTCTCTCGCGGACTATAGTGGATTTAATTATCCCAGAAGAGTTCCTTGTTCCATGCACGGTCTGTGTGTATCATAAAAAACTCAGGGAACCATTCTGAGTTCATTCCCATCATGAAACGGACATGTTATGTGCCTTGAAAAGTGGACGCTCAATTCTGCCAGTTGAGGTTTAAGTTTTGGTTTTGGCTAAAAATATAATAGTTACCCCTTTTTCTTTGATTTAGTCAGGGGGCTTAATCATATAATTGTTCAAATCATTCCAAAAGTGCCATTTTTGGACCACAGGTAGCTATGACCATACTAATTTGAATGTTTGCGGGAGCCAAGCTGGGCTCCCACTGTGGCGGCCATGTTGGCCAAATCAAAATGGCCGCTGTCCAAAATGACATCCACTTGAGTACCAATACTAGTACAGGTTACATAGTTAACTTGATAAAAAACAAGAGTCACATCAACATCTTTTGCTATTAAACTTTAGTATATACGCAAGTACAATCTTCTTTATTCCTTTTACTCACAGTACTGCATCTTATGATAATGTCTATCCAATAGATGGCTGTTCACTGATTAATAGTCGTCATTGTTCAGGCAGCCACCCTCACACTTGCAGAGTGTCGTACATCGAATTCCAGCACTACTGCATTTGCAATTCCCTCTGCAGGCTTTAGTGCATCCGCAATGAAGGAGAAGAGCACATGCCTTACTGGCATCAGCGAGAGTTGTCCAGAAAGGGAGCCATTGGTTGCTGCGCTTGTCATATTCCCATCCCCATTTATCAAAAGCAGGGAGTGTCTGATGGCATGTGGTTGACTGCTTCCACACAAAACTTGCCTGCAACAATGACCTCTTGATATGCTGGAAGAGGGCAGCTTGGGTAGGTGGTATGCTGTCCAATGATCGACTGCCACTAGAAAACAGATGGTGCCATGGCTACGTTTACAGATGCTTGTCCACATGTTTTACTGTACATGAGCACAACAAACCTCTCAATGTGTGTCATTTCAGGAGATACTAGACTGAAGGACTCGGGGTCTTCAGTCAATTTGATCATGGTTTCAGTTAAGTTTGGTGTATTATTCCATGCAGTCCATGCTGTCTTCTTCCCACATCCAAGAAACTGAGACGTAGTGTCGCAGCCTGTTAGTGCATGGAACAGAGGTAGAGCCAGCGACTTTGATGGACCAAGCTGTGATTGAATGCTGTGCACTGGGATGTCTCGGTAATATTTGCCACTACCAAAACCAATCCAGAGTTCTGTTAGGTCAAGCTGTTAAAAGAAAGCAATGGCAAGAACGACTATGTCACTGTCAACAGTGCGGATGAATGCTTTCTTGTGATCCTGAGATGATGCGTGAGCAAGATGCAGAATGATCCGCGTATCTGCCTCTGTGTGGTTGCATGGTTGGAGCCCTGATATATCAAATGCTTTATTGGAGAGCACAGTTTCTAATTCAGTGCTGAGGAGGAGTTTTCACCCATGTCAATCTTGATCAGCTGTTTACTGATAAAGACGAACAGTTCCTTCTTGTTTTCCACATTTTTCAAATATGACTGCCAGTCTCGTTTGGGAATGGGTGTGGTACCATCACTATCTGGATCAAGTCGAGTACGTGCTCCTGAACCACGCCGCTGCTGTGCAAATGATTTCAGACTGTCTTCAGGATAGGTATCCCACACGGCATCGACGCGCTCAACTGTGTCAGTCATCTGTGCTTTAATGAAAGGTATGATGTGTAGAGATACATATTCAGCAAATGTTGATGCTCTACTTGGACGCACAATGTGGACGATGGCGGCCATGTCATACAACTGAACTGTCACTTGTTTAGCAGGATTGGCAGATCCAGTTGGTGCATTGACACATGCAAGAATGTCTGATTTATTTCCAGCTCTGTGAACCTCGGTCTGAGAGTGAAGGGGGCTCTCGCTGATTCTCGTATGTGAAAAATTCTGTCATATCCGCATCTGGACGTGATTGTAGAGACAGGAATAGCTGAGTAATGAGCACAGTGTTTTGCTTCTGTACCCCCACTTTGCTACTCTTCTTGCGTGGGTCTGGCCGATTGCTGAATGTGTACACATTGTTTTTCTTTATAGTGTTTGATATAGGAACTGTCCCTTTGTCCAGCCTAGTCTTTACATACTCCTCATGAAGGGCTTGGCCAACTTCCTGTATCTGTGACAGTGATGCTGCTACTTCATTCTCCATAACATCGTGTGTGTCAAGGGCTACAAGCTCCTGATTTGTGGCCAGGAAGGGGTTGCCCAGTTCAGACACCACCTTTGTGAATGACTTGACATCCTTCAAAAACCTAGACTGTAGCCCAGGTGCTGTTTCGTGGTGGCCAGTTGGTCCTTCTGTAAGTTTCTGAGCATTCTCAAACTCTTCTATCATTCTGACACATTCAGGACCTGCCAACATGTACATTATAGGGTGGAGCGAAAAATACTTTTTTTCTAGTATGAAGTTCTAATAGTGATTAAAAGTTGCATTTAGTGGACGAAATATGCCTGCCAAAATATGAGTTCATTTTTTTAAAATTTTCAGCTGCCACCAGGGGGCTAAAGTTAACACAATTTTGTGTAAAAAGGAAAAAAATGCTTCTATTTTAGGTTTGTCAAACTATTATAAAATTTTATCTTAGAATTATCTAATAGTTTGATTAAGATTCTTAAATTATAGAAATTCGTTTTGTAAAAATGCCTTTTCATATGCTTAATATCTTCAGCTGCCACAAGAGAGCTGAAGTTAACACAATTTAGAGTAACTGAGTCATGTTGAGACTACACTGAATTTTGTGGGGGAGGGTTTGTGGAGGGTTGTGGGGGAGGGTTTGTGGAGGGTTGTGGGGGAGGGTTTGTGGAGGGTTGTGGGGGAGGGTTTTGGTGTGAAGGAATTTCTTTCTGTGAGTCATTAGAACAGTGTGTTAACACTTGTCTTCTTAGGTAGTATCCCTAGTCGCTCAGTTGATCGGAGAGTTTTTTAATATGATCGGAATATTATAAAACTATTTTAAAGTGATTTATATAGAGATAATATTGATTTTATTATAAAATGCTTGTTATAATGTATTATATAATTTTAGTTTATTTATATAATATATATATTTATATAATATATTATATATACTTATAAAATATATTATATATATTAATCATATAATGTTTTGATGTTACAGGATATTTTGTGATTGTGAATTTTTCTTAAAAATATTATGGCATCAAATACTAAATATAAACATTTCACTAGAGAACATATGAAGTGTGCCATATTTGAAGTACCTTGTGAGATGAGTGATATGCAACTACCAACTTATAACTGCATTATGAAAGATTACCTGTTCACAAAACATTTAGTGAAGGAGCAGATGAATAACAAGGAGCCTTCATTTTCTGAAATAGCAGAGGCAGTTTCAAAAAGGTAGAAAATATTTGGAAGAAGGCCTCTTTGCCAATAGTTTCACATACACGCGTTTTACAGATGATGCGAGTGTACCATGATAAATACAGGTCCTTATTAAAGCCATACAAGTCACGCAAGGATCAGCCTAAGTACAAAAATCAGCTTGAAGAATTTGAAAACTCTTAAAAATGCACTTTGTTTGACATCTGCACCTGCAAATGTAAGGAGTTTAGGAGATGCTCATGTGAAAAGAGTAAGAAAGTCCCTCCAAAAGAGCATGATTTTTTAAATGACCAACGAACACGCAGAATAATGGTGATAGGAGCATTGACATAGCACACACAAGACGATTACAAGCAAGAGAACATCGAAAGGAAATGGAAAAAGCACGTCTGGAATCCTCACAAACAACTAGTGCTGCTATAACTAATACGTCCAACTTACAAATCGAAACAGAGACAAGTGAACTTCAACAACTAGAAGAGATATCTGAAGATAATGAGGAAGATACAACCTCGACTCAATATGTAATATCAGAACAACAGATGCGTGAGCCACTGCCTTCATTAGCAATTACTTGTGATAGATTTAAAATGTCGGACAGAGCTGGGGCTGCTATTGCTTCTGCAGTATTGGCAGATCTTAAAATTGTTACTCCCGAAGACAAAGGGAATATTATAGACAGAAGTAAGCTAAGACGTGAAAGAAAAAAAGAGAAAGGAACTACAACAGATAGGAGAGCCAAAAACCATGCGGGGATTATACTTTGATGGCAGAAAGGATAAAACAACGATTCAAGTCCAGGAGAGTGATGGCTCTAACCACCAAAGAACCAAACGCGAAGAGCATATCAGCATAATATCTGAACCACACTCTCTGTACTTTGCACATGTGACACCTTCCAGTGGCAAAGCTAAATACATTTGCACAGTGCTAGTGAATTGCTTGAAAGAAAGGAATGTTGATATAGGGAACATCGTTGCAGTTGGCTGTGATTCGACAGTGGTTAACACTGGTAGTATTGGAGGCACAATAAGATTACTGGAAGAAGCCTTTAATAAGCCATTGCAGTGGCTGATATGCCTTTTACACCTTAATGAACTTCCATTGCGCCATCTGTTTCATCACTTGGATGGTACCACTACTGGACCAAGAGCATTTTCAGGAGAAATTGGCCGAGCACTTTCAGACTGTGAAAAGCTTCCCATAGTTAACTTCAAACCCATTGAAATTCAAGAGGACATGTGTGAAGTTGATGTAGATGACATAAGTACTGACCAGAAATACCTTCTTGAAATTCACAAGGCTATATCAAGTGGAACATTCTCAAAGAGTCTTAGTCATAAGAGTCCAGGCAATATATCACATTCAAGGTGGCTCACCACAGCAAACAGGACTCTGCGGTTATATGCAAGCACAGAGAATCCTTCAGGCAATTTACAAGAATTAGCTACTTTCATTGTTAGGGTATACGCACCAATGTGGTTTCAGATAAAGCGTAAACCATTATGCCAATATGGTGCTAAACATATGTGGCATATGATTGCAAGAAGCCGGTATCTCCGTGAAGAGCTTAGGAGAGTACATGACTCAGTCATTCAGCGAAATGCATATTACGCAAATCAAGAAAACATTCTCATTGCAATGATAGCTGATGAAAGGGAGCATGTGCGTCAGTTGGGATTTAGGCGTATCATAAAAGCAAGGGCATGCATTCAAGAAACAGATGTTATCAGGTATTTTAAGGTGCCAGAAATAAATTTTTATGCCAAAGACTATACAGATCTCATTATGTGGCAAGATTTTCAGATAGCAGAACCACCGATAACCAAAGGAGTTTCTCTTGATGATATTGATCATGCATCAAACATGGTACTACTCTTCATTCAGAATTATTTCAGTTTCCATGTCATACACAAGCCGTAGAGAGATGCGTCAAGCTCGTTACAGACGCTGCTGGATCAGTCTGCGGACCTACAAACAGAGACGGTTGGATTCGTGCTACATTAGAATCAAGGAAAAAACAACCAAAATTTGACACAAAAGCAAATTACTAAATAGTCTTCAGCAAGAACCCTTTCTAGAGGGAGGTTGGTTGGGGAAAGGGTGGTAACTCCGCTAAGGCACGAAATAACGTTTCTTAACTGTCTCAAGCAGTATAAAGGAGGAGAGACATCCTAATTTATTACTGTTCCCTTTTTCAAGTAAATACAGAATCATACTTAATTGTCATTTTTAAGTTAACTTCAGCCCTCTTGTGGCAGCTGAAGATATTAAGCATATGAAAATGCATTTTTACAAAACGAATTCTTATCATTTAAGAATCTTAATCAAACTATTAGATAATTCTAAGATAAAATTTTATAATAGTTTGATAAACCTAAAATAGAAGCATTTTTTTCCTTTTTACCCAAAATTGTGTTAACTTTAGCCCCCTGGTGGCAGCTGAAAATATTAAACAAATGAACTCATATTTTGGCAGGTATATGTCGTCCACTAGATGCAACTTTTAATCACTATTAGAACTTCATACTAGAAAAAAGGTATTTTTCGCTCCACCCTAAATTGTACAATGCTAATGCTTCTGTTTTGTCATAGAGGTCAGATGCTCCACCACAGCCCTGCAATATTTTGTTCATCTGCTCATGAGATTGATCTTTCGCGATGAGGCTGAATGTACGAGCAGACTTTTGGACTGTAAAGTTCCCTTTGAGGTACTCTGCGTACACCTGTGGGTGGCTTTCAGCAAGACCAACCATATCTCTGACATGAATCGGCAACCAGCGGGCATAGTTAGTGGGGTCCAGCACAAAGAACCATGGACATAGTTCATCACACACCTGGACATAGAGAGGGAAGTCACCCTCTCTTAATGAGCGCACAAATCGACACATCAATAGCTCAAGCTCAATCACTAGTGACCAATATTTGAACATGTGAACATTTGCAGATTTCCTTGCACACCACATCTCATATGACTCACAAGGCCCCAGCACATTGGATGTGTATTGCAAGTATGCATTTTGCTTCAAATGAGAGAGGGAAACAAGTGACACTTGATGAGCATATCGTGTACGCTTTATGTGGTGATCATCGAGAGCTGACTGGGCACGTCCAGAGGAGAGGACATCTGCTTGAGCTAGAGCTGTGTCCCATCCGGAACCTCGTAGCACCTTGCCCATCATCAGCTGACACTTATCCTCGATATGTAAAGCTCCCAACTGCATCACAAACTTATCTCACCCAGTGTGTCAGGAAACTCCCACTGTAACTGTTTGCATATGGCAAAGAGAGGCTGATCAGCCCCAAGGACAGGGGTTTGACCAGGGTTTATGAACTCAGTCGTAGTTTTCACAATCTCCATCGTGTGCTTCATCATTGATGCAGAAGCTGCCTTATCAGGAAATAAGAGGAGTATACCAGTCTCTGCCTTTGGCTTTATTGATGCATCATCCATGAGCTGAGAGTTGAAGCCTGACCACGTAACCACATCACGTTTTTCAAGCTCACCCTTTTCCAGCACTCTTCCAACATGTGCTATCCATGCATCATCTTTTACTTTGGCACCGTTGACCAGGCTGTGGTTCGGCCGAACTTGACCTTCGTTGATTCTGGGCAAGAATGTCACGGGTGTTGAGTCGATGGGAGGAACAATTACATAACTATCCGGCAACTTGGGTTTTGATGTATCAGATGGATCAAGTGTGATTGCTGGTCGACGAATTCCCAAGTTCTCTTTGGATAGGTGATTGGTCACAGTAATGCATGTTCCATGAAAATCACCACGTGACAAATTTCCCGTGGACAAAATGTCAGTAGAAATCCAATGTAAAAGTTAATATAGCTGTTACAACCACAAATCTAAGTGCAATAATTATGTATCATGATTCAATTACATAAAATGTACATTTCTTATAAAATAATATCAAATGTGGATATATACGACCTGACGTATATCTTGAATTAAAAAACAAATATCAGAACTGGATTCTCTATACTCAAAAACATACAAAAAGTGTCATTATTTGCTGTTCTACTATGATTGTTATTTTATCGCCCAATGTCAGACCAGATGGCGGCCATCTTGGATTCGTCCATAATGGCCGCCACAGGGAGAGCCCATGTTGGCTCCCGCAAAAAAATGAATGCTTATGGTCATATCTACCCCTGGTAAAAAAAATGGTACTTTTGGAACAAAGGGAACAATCGGGGTGATTTTTTGGATTAAGCCCACTGACTAATTTATTCAATCCGACGTGAATGCAACGAGTCTTTTACTTATATTGAGGTTCTAAATGTAGTGGGGCTAGGCTGCTTTAAACCCTAGATCCATGTCCCAAAGCTGGATCCTGTCTGCTTTGCAGATAGCTGGTGAGGGAAGCTATATTTATGGGACCTCTTTGCGAGAGACCCGTTGCCCACGTCGGGCTTGCATCATGAAAAAGAAAAACTATGGTATTTGTCATTTACCATTACTTATTCGGACTATAGTGGATTTAATTATTCCAGAAGAGTTCCTTGTTCCATGCACGGTCTGTGTGTATCATATATATATATATATATAGTTATTTTTTTATTTTCTCTTTCCTGTTTTCATCAAATTTATCTCCACTCCCCCTTCATCCCCCACAACCCTTTAATTATTTTTTCCTTTATGTTACACCACTCTCGCTTCTCAAATCCACTGTTTACACAGTTTAATTAAAATTTTGCTTTTTTTTCCTTTTACTCTTCTTTTCCCCTCTTTTTTCCCTTTTCTCCTCGTTTCCCCTCCTCCTCCCATTTTCCCCTCGTTTCCATGGTGACCACTTTACCTCGATGCACATATACTACTAAACTACGCAGATTTTGCTCGAACCGCATGAACTGGAGCCAGATCATTTTGAAAAATAAATGGTTCGTCTCCATACAACTGTCCTGCAGACTCCAGCATGAAGTACCTGGTGTTTCAAAAGGTTTGGTACCAGTTTTATTGTGTTTCTTGGGACATCTATTAATTCCTTTTATTTTTCCACTTCAGATTATGTTCTAAAGTGTTGGCAAATTATCTTCACCAAGTTTCATCATCCTAGAGTAAATATGTCATACACAGTCAAACAACGAAGTCAAATGGTAGAATGGTACTGTGAGACAAAGTCTGTAGTGAAGACTCAGGGGCCTTATCACAAACAGTTCAAAGTGAGAGACTCACCAAGCAAAACCTGTATTCTTCACAATGTTGAGAAGTTCCACAAGCAAGGCACTGTTCATAACATCAAGAAATCAGGGAGAAAAAAGTCCGGACATTCAAAAGAGAACATTGAGGCTGTGAGACAATCAGTCACACAAAGTCCGCGAAAAGCCTCTCGCTGACGCTCACAAGAACTTGGTCTTTCACATTCTACTGTCCATCGGATCCTGAAGCAAGACTTGCATCTTTATCCATACAAAGTGCATATCAAACACTTTGATGGAGGCAGATGAGATGATGGAAGCAGATGAGAACTGGATTGACCATGTGTGGTTTTCTGAAGAAGCCCACTTCCACCGTAATGGCGTAGCGAACTGCCAAAATTACCAATTCTGGGGAAGTGAATGCCCTGATGAACATGTTACTGAGAGGCTATTACACAATTTGAAGTGCACGGCATGGGTTGCGATAAGCTCTTATGGCATTATAGGACCATTTTGGTTCGAGGATGAGGAAGGGAATGCGTTGATGGTAAACCAAGAGAATTATCGCAATGTCATCCGCAAGTTTGCCATCTCCCTCCGTCGTCGCAGAGTTGAATTCAATAATCAGTTGTTTCAGCAGAATGGAGCCACTCCTCACACTGCTGTGGAGACAAGAAATCTACTCGCTGAAAAGTTCGGTGACAGGGTAATCTCCTTCAAGACAAGACACATCTGGTTTCCTCATTCTCCAGACCTCAACCCACTGGACTTCTTTCTGTGAGGCTACACAAAAGACAGTGTCTACAAAGACACCCCTCCTAACATTCAGCAACTCAAGCAAGCTGCTGAAGAGTTCGTAAGATCTATATCACGTATAACATGCAAAAAGGTGATACAGAACTTTGCTGTCAGAGTAAATGCTTGCCTGATACGCCGCGGAGGACACACTGAACATGTCATTAACGCTGTTCCACGCTCTTAATTGAAATAGCTCTCCTGATCTCAATTTTTATCCAACATTATATATCAAGGTCCTAAAAAACTTCGAAAGATTTTACTTTATGATGAGTGTTCAATCAAATTTGAATCTTGTATACTTTTCTTAAAATAAAGTATTAAAATAGTACCAAGACTTTTGAAACACCCGGTATTTCTTGATAAATGTGACTGACGGTTCTATTTACAAATGCAAGTGACCCCATACCAATTGCATTCAATGAACCCCACATCAACACTCTGGCTACCTTCATGAAACAGGATTTCGTCAAGGAAACCGAAAATTAAGTCGATGTTAAATGCGAAGCAAAAGAGAAGACGACTATCCTGGTGCAAAGAAAGAGTTGCATGGACTGCAAAAGAGTGGTAAAAAGTGCTTTTTCAGACAAATCAATATTTTTGTGTCATTTGGTGACAGAGGCCCACGAGTTTGGCGAAGAAAGTCTGAAATGTACCATGAAAGCTGCTTGAAGTCAAGTTTACGGTGAATGTGTCAGTGTAAAGTTGCATAAATGCAAACGGTGTGGGGTCACTTGCATTTGTAAATAGAACTGTCAATAGTCACGTTTATCAAGAACTCTTAGAATACTTCATGGTGGAGTCTGCAGAACAGCTGTATGGAGACGAACCATATATTTTTACCTGGCTCTAGCTCATGCAGCTCGTGCAGCATCTGCGTGGTTTGATGCTCATGAAATTGAAGTATTATCATGGCCAGCTAATTCTCCTGATATTAATCCGATAGAGGCTGAGGGTACCAACTAAATACTAAGTCGCAGAGTTAAAATGTCTTTCATAAAGGTTTAATATATTGGCAGTACGAAATGAACATAATGAATTTATTCTGTTTTCTTTTAATACCTGACAAGATATTCTAATATTTTGGTATGTCGCTATGCATTAACTTTTCACTATTTAATAAGGTTTTTTGCTATATTTTAATTTATTTTTCAAAACTGACACACAGAGGTGTCTTTTTATCATAATGACGTCACAGATACTCAATATTCCTCATAAAGATTTATAACTTAAAGGTATTATCAAGGTCAAGAGCGCATTTGAGACGGTATTCTACTTTTTTTGTCGGAGTTGTACGAGTATACGAGTATATATGTTATAAGTTTAATTAGCCAATTAATATTGAATTTCTGTTTGTGTGACTTTTTAACTAGTCATTTAAAATAATTTATTTTACCCTGAGTAATATGCACGATCATTTGATTTGTAATTCTTTATCTTCACGTTTATTATAAAAGCATTGTTATATTTCTTTCTATCTACCAGTGGTGGGCACCGTTAACCAAAAAGTTAACTTCGATAACGATAATCCGTTAACCCCAATTTTTAACTCCGATAACGATAATAATCCGATAATTTTACTACAAAGTTAACGGAAGTTAACGATAATCCGTTAACGATAACTATTTCTTTACTAACATTTAAAAAAATCAAGGAAAAAAGCTTTAAAACCCATAGAAAATGTTTATTTATGCAAAATCCAACAATAAATAGGTATTTAACTGTATTTTTATCAAGTTTTGCAACTTTTTTGCTTAATAACTTTTTTTTTATTTTTAATAAAAAATGTACTGATTACATGTTTTGAAACCCTTGTAACCACTAACCATTAACTAAATTTTAATTTACCAGAGAATTATTATGGCGGGAACTGAAAGGTAAAATTAAATTTTAGGCACATTTATTAAAGACTATGACACAATGTGCTGGTTGCCCTTCAGAAAGACCAACTTCTCAAAGTTACGCCCAACTGCCAGTCTTGACCTCTTGGGCCTCAGGATGTCCTTGCCGAGAGAGAAGAGCCGTTCCACTGCGGCAGAGGACGGAATTGGCAGACTGAAGTTATGGCGGTTTGAATTCATTCGCGGAGTGGTGATCTTCCGTGAATGACTCCTCGCAGTTAACGTGTTAACGGACTTTAACAGACTAAATATTGAGTTATCGGAAGTTAACTGGTCCGATAACGATAAATGGAAATTAAATTCCATTAATAGTCCGTTAAAAAAAGTTAACTTCGTTAATTAACTGTTATCGGATTAACGCTTTAGTGCCCAACACTGCTATCTACCTATCTATCTCGCGATTTAGAAGTTTTCATAGCGTGCCGGCTTAATTTAACTTATACTTGTGACGGTTAAAAAACTAATTTAACTTGCGCGATACCGTCGCAGAAAGCGTCTTGTGTTAGGTGTCGGGTAAACCGGTGGTATATGGATTTTAAAGATTATAACGGCGGTCCTATGGCGATTACCGAGAGATCAGTTTGTTTCTTTTGCGATTTAAGGGAGGAAATAGTTGACATAAAACGCAGTGTACGTGAGGTAACGGAAAGACTTGCAACGCTTGATGAGGGCAGGGGTAGGGCTACGGTTGACGAAAGCCGAACCAATACTAACGTTGAAGACGTTAGTAATTTGAAGGGTGAGGTGCGTAACCTAGTTTCTAGTTTAGGTAGCTTATCGGGAAGGTTGGATAGAGTTGAGGAAGGGGTTAAGGTTGGTCCGAGATTAGTAGATGGGGAGGGATTTAGAGAAGTTAAGGGAGGAGCTAGGCCGCGTACGTTAGGTGTTAGGAATTCACCCCCCCTGTCGAGGTTTCGAACCCTTTCGCCCATTTGGAAAAGGACGTGAATGAGGGGGAAACTATTTCAATTGGGGACTCTTTAGTGCGCCATATGGACAGAGAGTTCGTTGAATGGCATCCAACCAAGAGGAGGAGGGTCTGTCTCCCAGGGGCCAGGGTTGACAGAGTTAGAGACGAAGTGGATAGGATTGACGTTGCCTCCCGTCACTCGATGTTGGTGACGATGGTAGGGGGGCAACGACTCGTATAGGCCCGATACGAGAGTGCCTGACCTTTTGGAGAGGTATAGGGGTTAATTAGGTCCCTAAAGGCGAGGTCAGATAGGTCTTTAGTTCTAAGTATTACCCCTAGGCACGGTTTGGGTCTTAGGATTACGTCTAAAACGATATTTTTGAATACTAAATTAGAAGAGATTTGTGCTGAGGAAAATGTACCCTTCGTAAAGCTGTGGTCAGAATTCAGTGATCCTAGCCTTTTAATAAAAGATCGGGGTGCATTTTAATGAAATAGGTAATGCTAGGCTAGGTAGGTTAATTGACGAAAACGTACGAAAGCTGTATAAGTCGAAGCCTTCTTTAAACGTTGTGGGTCCGGGGAGCGCGGGCCCGACGTGAAAAATAATTTAAAACGTCGGCCCGTGGTAAAAAATAACTTAAACGTCTTTTATTGTAACGCGCGTAGTATTAGAAATAAATTAAACAAATTTAAGGCGATAATTTATTCCGGTAACTACGATATAGTTGCTATCACTGAAACGTGGTTAAATACCGTTACATAGGATTGGTAACATAGGTTACATAGGATTGGTGGCGGCTTTTTGCTGTACATTCGTAATTCCGTTAGGGCTATCGAGGTTAAGATAGATTTTCCAGCAGCAATTAATGCGATATGCGTTGAAGTTAGGGCGCGTAGTTTTAATTTTGTTGTTGTTTATAGACCTCCCGTTCAACCCCTCGATACCGATACTAGATTTTACACACTTCTTGGTAACTTTATTGACAATCGGAATAGTATAATTGCCGGAGACTTTAAATGCCCTAATGTTAATTATGAGACTTTTACTGGTAATGAGGAGGGTTTGAGCAGTGGTGGGCACCGTTAACCAAAAAGTTAACTTCGATAACGATAATCCGTTAATCCCAATTTTTAACTCCGATAACGATAATAATCCGATAATTTTACTACAAAGTTAACGGAAGTTAACGATAATCCGTTAACGATAACTATTTCTTTACTAACATTTAAAAAAATCAAGGAAAAAAGCTTTAAAACCCATAAAAAATGTTTATTTATGCAAAATCCAACAATAAATAGGTATTTAACTGTATTTTTATAAAGTTTTGCAACTGTTTTGCTTAATAACTTTTTTTTTTATTTTTAATAAAAAATGTACTGATTACATGTTTTGAAACCCTTGTAACCACTAACCATTACCTAAATTTTAATTTACCAGAGAATTATTATGGCGGGAACTGAAAGGTAAAATTAAATTTTAGGCACATTTATTAAAGACTATGACACAATGTGCTGGTTGCCCTTCAGAAAGACCAACTTCTCAAAGTTAGGCCCAACTGCCAGTCTTGATCTCTTGGGCCTCAGGATGTCCTTGCCGAGAGAGAAGAGCCGTTCCACTGCGGCAGAGGACGGAATTGGCAGACTAAAGTTATGGCGGTTTGAATTCATTCGCGGAGCAGTGATCTTCCGTGAATGACTCCTCGCAGTTAACGTGTTAACGGACTTTAACAGACTAAATATCGAGTTATCGGAAGTTAACTGGTCCGATAACGATAAATGGAAATTAACTTCCGTTAATAGTCCGTTAAAAAAAGTTAACTTCGTTAATTAACTGTTATCGGATTAACGCTCTAGTGCCCAACACTGGGTTTGAGATTGATTGAGTTCATGGAAGATAATTTTTTACGACAGATGGTTACCGCACGAACGCGCGGTGACAATATTTTAGATTTGGTGATGACGAACGGCGAAAATATAGTCGAAGGTTTAGAAGTAGGCGAGAGTTTAGGATGTAGTGATCATCAAATTCTTAGGTTTAAGTTATTGATAGAAAACACTAAGGATAGTAACGTAGTAGAAGTCCCTGATTTTCGTAGGGCCAATTTTGATAGTTTTGCGGAGAGGATGAGAGTAGTGGACTGAGATAACTTATTTATGGGTAATGACACAAATTTGCATTGAGAGGCGTTTAAAGAAAGTTTTATGAATATTGAAAGGGAGTTTATTCCTCGTAGACCCAAGCGCGCTAAAAATCATGGTAGGCCCAAGTGGTGGACTAGGGAAATAGGCGAATTCATAAACGAGCGTAACAGAGCGTATAGACTTAATAAGCGCTATGGCACAGCAGCTAACTTTAATAGATATATCGAGCTTAGACGTCAGGTTAAAAGATCAGTTAGGAATGCTAAGCGTAATTTAGAGATACTTATAGCTGCGGATAGTAAACATAATCCCAAAAAGTTTTTTGAATACGTCAATAATCGTAAGCCGATAAAAGATAACATACAGTACGCCCTCTAGTGGATGTTAACGGCGCTTTGGCTTCTGACGTTCAGGCGATGGCGAGTATTTACAATAACTTTTTTGCGACAGTTTTTACCATAGAAGACGTAAATAATGTCCCCGACATGGACGATATCATTCCATTTAGTAGCGAGACTATTTTGGATGAAATAACTGTTTACGAGAATGAGATTGCGCATTATATCGATAGGCTAAAAGTTAGCAAGGCTTCAGGCCCTGACGCTTTTTTTCCCAGACATTTGAAAGATTTGAAAGACGTTATCGTAGGGCCCTTAACGAAGATTTTTAATCAGTCACTGGAAACGGGGATTATTCTTGAAGACTTCAAATTAGCTAACGTCACGCCTATTTTTAAAAAAGGCGACCGCACAGTAGCTAGCAATTATAGGCCCATTAGCTTAACGTCAATTGTCGGTAAACTTTTGGAATCTGTAGTTAGGGATCGTATCATCGATCTAGAAAGTAGAGATTTGATTAATAGTAGTCAGCATGGGTTTCGACGCCATAGATCTTGTTTAACTAATTTGTTAGAATTTTATAACGAAATAGTGCGTGAATACGATAGGCATAGAGCGGCTGACGTTATTTATTTAGATTTTAAAAAGGCGTTCGATACAGTTCCGCATAGAAGATTAATTGCGAAGGTTAAAGCGCACAGTATACGTGGTCAGGTAGCTAACTGCTTAAAGGAATGGCTTCGTGCTAGGAGACAGAGAGTCGTTGTTAATGGTAGTGAATCGGGGTGGTTGGATGTAGGTAGCGGTGTCCCACAGGGTTCAGTGTTAGGCCCATTGCTATTCGTAATTTACATTAACGACATAGATGTAGGATTGACTAGTAACGTGTCAAAATTCGCGGACGATACTAAAATAGGCGGTAAGGTTGTTAACGAGGACGATAGAAATAGGCTCCAAGACGATGTAAATAGGATTATGGAGTGGACGGGTAAGTGGCAGATGCAATTTAACGTAGACAAATGTAAAGTTTTGCATATAGGTTCTCGTAACAATAATTACACGTACACGATGGATGATAGAGAGTTAGCGAACGTTGACGAGGAAGTAGATTTAGGCGTACGCGTATCTAAGGATTTAAAAGTTAGGAACCAGTGCCTGGAGTCTTGCGCAAATTCTAATAAGATGTTAAGATTCATAGCGCGTAATTTCGAATTTAAATCGAAGGATATTATGTTGCCCCTTTACAAGTCCCTAGGTACAGTGGCGTATCAAGGGAGGGGCGAGAGGGGCGACCGCCCCGAGCGGCACTTCCCGAGGGGCGGAAAATTACTGTCAGGCGGGCGCAGTATGCAAATTTTGGGGTTTTTATGTTTTAAAATGCAACCCTCCAAAAAATGATATCTCATCATTGTCGCGCTATTTGTGTACAAAATATCCATGGTTTTGATGAAAAATCATCATTAAATGCTATATATGCCACCTCAATGCCACTATTTCCACAAATAGTTGCGTTAAATTTTCACATCGGAAAGGTTGCCAGCCCTATTTTTCAGACTTTCCCTATATTATTTAGGTTAGGCTTTGCATTCTTTGACCTTTGATGATGTTAATAATTAATGGTTGTTTTATTTTGCAGATACCCTACTGAATTAGCAAACATGAGCAAACGACAGAGACTGAGTGGTGCTGCATACAAGAATCTTCGCGAAAAAAAAGAGGAGGAAGGCAAGCGTGCTGCTAAGCGATTTCATCAGTTAATGGGATTCTCAGACACACCTTCAGTGCCTTCTGGGAAGCAAGGAGATCAACCGCAATGTGATATATCTTTAGAGATAGATGTTCAAGCGGCAACTTCAAGTGAACCCCCAAATAATCAGGATCAACCCTCATCTACATCACAAAGTCACCCACCCACCCATCACCCACAGAGTCTGTTTAACGATTCTGGCAACTGGCCCGAGTAGTATAGCCGCAAAATGGGAGAGTGCAAGAATGTTGCAAGTGATTACGTAATGTTGCAAAGTGGGGTGGGGTTGTTGCAAAGGGGGGTGGGGGTGTTGCGAAAAAATTTAAAAAAAAGGAAAAAAAGGAAAAAAAAAGAAAAAAGAAAAAAAAATACCCCAAAGGGCCCTTTGTTGCCAACCGGGGTTGCAAGGGGCATGCAACTTGGAGGCGGAGTTCTCCCCCAAGCTATTCCCCCCAAAGGGCCAGAAAGGAGAGAAAGGAGGTGAGAAAGGAGGAGAGGTGTT
This sequence comes from Bathynomus jamesi, assembly GCA_023014485.1. Classification (NCBI taxonomy): domain Eukaryota; kingdom Metazoa; phylum Arthropoda; class Malacostraca; order Isopoda; family Cirolanidae; genus Bathynomus; species Bathynomus jamesi. The sequence goes on from JAJOZX010000391.1 coordinate 1,389,367, forward strand.
CACCTGGCAGGAGCCAAGTGCATATTAAGACTTCAGCCGAGTAGGCGTTGTTTTATAGGCTCCTAATCAGCCAGTTGGCTGAATCAGTCAGTTGGCTGAGCCAAGGGGGAGAGGGGTACACCTGCAGGAGAGAGAGAGAGAGAGTAGTTGCCTTTGATTGCAAGGCATGCAACTTGGAGGCGGAGTTCTCCCCCAAGCTATTTTCGTTTACCTAACCTAAGAGGCCTCTAAGGGGTTTTCCCAAAGGGCCAGAAAGAGGGACCAGAGGTCCTTGCTCGGCTGGGAGCCGAGCTTGAATGACTCCGTCAGTCGTCTATCGGTCTTTTATAAACCTCTATTCTGGCTGAGTTGCCAGATAGCGCCATGTATTCAGTTGCCAGATAGCGCCATGTTTTCAGTTGCCAGATAGCGCCATGTATTCCAGATAGCAAAAACCATATATTAATCATCCATTTAAATAGTGTACCACAATATATTACGGTAGATGAATCCAATTAAATTCTGTTTATTAAATAAATAATTTTTACACACTTAATTTTTATTATAAATATTTAAGTCACGAAACGAAATGAAAAATTTACGAAACAATTCAAAACATACGCTCCTCATTCCCCCAATATAGTTAATCAATTGTAAGATTCATTTAAAGTTGAAATTAGCCAAAACACAATCCGCTATAACGGGGTCGGGTCTCATTCCCCCCAATCCCCTGCGAAGAAAATTGAAAAAAACGAAATCTAAAGAAATTAATCAATTGAAATTAGCCAAAACACAATCCACTATAACGGGGTCGGTTTCGAAGAACACCTGATGGTTGAGAGACCTTCCCTCCAATCCCTGATAAGTCTCCCTTCACTCCAAACGAAATGAAAATTTATGAAACACCCTATTGTCATTCTCCAAACCCGTATATATATATATATATATATATATATATATATATATATATATATATAATAAACGAATAAACAACTCGTGCACACACACACACACACACACACGAGGAAAGGGATACCGACAATCTGGGTCAAATCGGTTCACCTATTGCCAGAGGCGATTTTTTTTCTGACCATAATTACCTTTCTCCCAGACAGCTTGAACAAAACCTCTCTCGACTCCATTTCTTAGATATGCCCACAATTATATATATATATATATATATATATATATATATATAGAGAGAGAGAGAGAGAGAGAGAGAGAGAGAGAGAGAGAGAGTTTTGTTCAAATAACGGAATATGCTTGTATCTTTTGCCAGCAAATTCCATTCACGTAACCTAGAATTTTCTATCACCCATAGTTTTCGAGAAAATAATATTTCCATTTACTCAGTTTTCCCAAAATATTATTTAAAATTAAGTGTACTAATTTAAATTTACTTTCTTTTTTCCAGGTTAACTATACCCACAATTATAATAAATAATAATCGAATTACGGACGATTGTTCGAACACAATTGTTCGAAAACCATAGTTCGAAAAACAGTTGTTCGAAGCAACAATTATTCGACGTTATAATTGTTCGAATGAACAACCAACTAAATAAAATCTTAGTTGCCAAGACGCAAATACGAAGATGTAAATAAGAAGGTTAGCCTCTTCATTTAAACTATAACATTTATAGTGCTGCAGTTAAACCACCCTTAAAATGGCAGAGTTTGTTTCTAGTGAGAAAGGAAAGCCAATGCTCTTAGTGAATGGGTTTTTATATGTAAGAGACCTAACCTAACCTAACCTAACCTAACCATAATTTGCAACTATAGTTTACCTTGACTTTCATATGCTTCTATCCTGTTTTATTAATAAAGATTTTTAACTTTGAATAACGTATGAATAAAGATTTTTAACTTTTAATGTTTTTAATACTTTTTGTTTTTCGAACTATGGTTTTCGAACAATTGTGTTCAAACAATTGTGTACAGGACCTGCATTGTCTATAAGGGGAAACTCTGAGTAAATGGAAATATTATTTTCTCGAAAACTATGGGTGATAGAAAAATTCTGAAACCGGAATCAGTATCAAAAGTTCTATAAGAATCACCAAATAATTTTCGTTGTACCCTAGTGCAATTTCTCGCCGAATTGGAAAGGTTTTCACTCCGCCTTAGACCCACAGTTTAACGTGGAAACTGAATGCTTTTTTAAAATATAATTAGGCTATATTTCTTTATATCCTCTCGATTACATTAGTGACTAATGATGCGGGAAACTCTGAGTAAATGGAAATATTATTTTCTCGAAAACTATGGGTGATAGAAAAATTCTGAAACCATATTTGGAATCAGTATCAAAAGTTCTATAAGAATCACCAAATAATTTTCGTTGTACCCTAGTGCAATTTCTCGCCGAATTGGAAAGGTTTTCACTCCGCCTTAGACCCACAGTTTAACGTGGAAACTGAATGCTTTTTTAAAAATATAATTAGGCTATATTTATAATTTCTTTATTATAAAATAAGTTAACAATTGAAATTATGTTAACACAAGAATTTGTGAAAACATTACTAATAACTTGTAAGTAAAAATAAAAATATAATATAAGGGACTACCATAGAAATGTAAGTGTCTATAATTTATTCACAAGAAACACGATTTTATATATATGTTACTCGTCCGGACCCGTTATAGCGGATTGGTACACATCATAGCTCCACCCAGCTACATCGGCAGCCAATCACTACGAACATCTGGTCTTTTGGGGCGGAGCTTGGCGATTGTGCATATAAAAGGGGATATTTTTCAGTTGGGAGTAACAGTAGCTATTTTCGCGTCAGTGAATAATCATTCCCTCCACCATGGACCTGTACGTCTCCCCAGATTTGTATGAAGAAAGTGATACTGCAGCATTAACGGCAATTAGTCTTTTCAATGCGATTGACCGTGATGAATTATTTCCAACGCAAACCGTTGAAGATATTTGCAGTGACGCTCCTTACAATCCGACGCAAGGGACTACCATAGAAATGTAAGTGTCTATAATTCGATTTTATATATATATGGAGAGTTGTAGTATCTCGTCAAATAGATACTCGCAAAATTTTTATGGCAATCAATGTTATTTGGTTTTACTTCTTACCCCATTATGCTAAAATCGAAATTTTTTATGGCAATCAATGTTATTCCTCTTAAATGAACCAAAGATATCTTCACATAATGGGGCTCTGTCTGTATACTCTGTATATGTTTTAAAAGAATGAACATTATTCCTTTAAGGTCCGATGAGGATTTGACACGTGTTATACAATCTTTTGAAGAATCTCGTGTCATGAACACGGAGGATATACTGATCAGTCAGCAATGTCACACATCCTCCACCATGGACCTGTACGTCTCCCCGGAATTGTATGAAGAAAGTGACACTGCAGCATTAACCGCAATTAGTCTTTTTAACGCGATTGACCGTGATGAATTATTTCCAACGCAAACCGTTGAAGATATTTGCAGTGACGCTCCTTACAATCCGACGCAAGGGACTACCATAGAAATGTAAGTGTCTATAATTCGATTTATATATATATATGGAGAGTTGTAGTATCTCGTCAAATAGATACTCGCCAAAATTTTTTTATGGCAATCAATGTTATTTGGTTTTACTTCTTACCCCCATTATGCTAAAATCGAAATTTTTTATGGCAATCAATGTTATTCCTCTTAAATGAACCAAAGATATCTTCACATAATGGGGATCTGTCTGTATACTCTGTATATGTTTTAAAAGAATGAACATTATTCCTTTAAGGTCCGATGAGGATTTGACACGTGTTATACAATCTTTTGAAGAATCTCGTGTCATGAATACGGAGGATATACTGATCAGTCAGCAATGTCACACCGAAATAATGTAAGTGTTTTTCGATCTTTTTAGGGTAAGAAGACAATATATTTTCATAAATTTATTAAATGAAAGAAATCAGTACAATAACCAACTACAGAATATATCGTTACAAATATACGAACAAAAACATTATACTATACAACGAGTACGTACAATTGGAAAACGGATTTTTATCTGTCTGCATACCATTTCATCGTTTCGGCGAGTGTGACACGGGTCAAATAAATTTAAAAAATTTATAAATTCTTTATCACATGACATATGCGTGAGAAATGAGACGCAGTACATTCCGCAAACATTACTAAAATATCCTTGTATACGAAATGGGTTCCATACAACTTCGGGAATATGTAACTGAGCGAGAAATTTTACAATAATAGGGTCACTCCAGGGTTGAGTACCGAGTGAATCAAAATAGTACAGGCGCTGTCTATTTTTAAAATAGACAGCGATCCAGTGAATCCCTTCATTACCGATGACATCTGTGTTCACAATAAGACTACCGCATTCTCGCGTACTTGGCAAACTCAATGTTTCATTCTTCGCAAACACTCCGATAAATTTGGAACGTGTGACTCGTTCCATTACTTTCTGAAGTGTATTAGCATCCATTTTAAAAGTCAGTGATAACGCTCCTAAATCTATCTACTTCTATTAGGGCTTGCGATTCGAGATATACTAGTACACTAATAGGAGCGTCTATAGGCTTGGCGAATTCCAGCCGCACTGAGATGTTTCCGCTCTGCTGTGGGGTTAAATGGGTATTTACGCTAGCAGATAAGTCAGGTGTAATGTCAAACGGATAAAGGTTAAATTGATCAATGAATTCTTCCTGCGTTACCCCATTACCAAGCTCATCACAATCACCTGCAATATGGGTCAGATTACTATAGGCTCTGGCACAAAGAGGTAACACAGCGTCTGATGAATAGTCCGTACCCATTGTTCCACCCAAAGCAGTGCCATTAACGTATAGAGTTATATTTTTAAGTCCGAAATTCTCGAATTTAAAGGCACTCTTTTTATATTTTCCATTCACCGAAGCATGGTCCTGCATGCCGATTAATATCCTTTTAGGAAGATTTCCCAGGGCAATGTTTTCTATCTGCTTCGATGCCAACCCTGCAGGAACCGTATATAGTTTGATTTGCACTCTGTTAATAGGATATTTCACTGTAGCGTTTAGTAAATTTTTCTCAATTTCTAGTTGTTTTGGTGAACTTAATTTCACTCGCCGTACGCGGAGGTATGTGTCCATAATGTGAACCACAACGGGCTTTGCACCCTCCTCTTGATCAGCAGCCAGATTTAAGCAGATCTCAGGACTCGTGCGGGTGAGCTTTATTTTCATATCCACCCCGTTGACAAGCAACTTCTCCTGGAAAGTGAAATCTGTGTGCAACCGTCCAAAACACTCGTATATTTTCTTTTTAGAATTTTTAAATTTGTCCTTTATACTATTTTCATCTTTAGTTTGATAATATCCCTCGGCACTTAAAAAGGTAGCCTTCGCTTCTTTGGAAAAGTTGAGGACATTTTCCAGATAGGCTCGTAGATGATAGTACCCCGTGCCTGCCGATATGTTGGTCTGATTTAAATATACGTCACACTGGTTGAATATGGAGTGCAGAAAGTTTGTTTCAGGGTATACAGCATATTTGTCATCGCAGACCGTTCCATCAGAATGGGCTATACGTAGCTTAGCGTACATGTGCACACAGCTTGGATCAAAAAAGTAAGGCCTGAGCTGGGTATCACGAATTCTATAGGTGCACTCGGGGAACTAATTGTGTTTAAAGGGTTAATTGTAATAAAGTCACTGTGCTCAATAGAAACTTGGGTTGGAGGCAGCTCAAAAAGGGACAGCTCCGATTTACAGCATTGTGAACTACATGGGTGGATGAAGCGTGCCATGGCGAAATAGTGACTCCTCTCTCGACAAGTGGTAAACAAACTATGATTCATGAGATCAATGTCCTTAGCTTATATCAGTCAAAAAAGTGGTCAACCATAGGTTTCATTCGCTTACAGCACTTCTTTTTTGATAGCCTTTTACGTTTAATACCACGTGACCCCTTCTTCTTCCGGGAGCCCTCTTCTTCTTCCGCCACCACGCATTTTTCTCTTTGCATCTTTGATGATTTCGTCCCGTGTACGCTTTAAATGTTTTTTTAGAGCTTCTTTAGGTTTAGCCCCGGCCAATATGTCTTCTGCAGTGTTAACCTGATTGTAGCGCTTTCCTTCCAAGGTATCTGGCACCCCTCTTCAGCAAAGGAACAGCCGTACGTAGTATGGATGAAAAAATGGACCCAAGTCCACTACCGCGCTGGTATCGCACCCCTCGATAGACGGTGAAAGGCTTTCTATCCATTATAACTCAGTGCGTCGAAAGTGTAGCTTCACTGTTAAGCTCCCGTTACCGAATGGGAAGTTTTCACCCTCAATCGTTCTTATATATATTGAGATATTGGTTATTAAATTAGTTGCGACATTCACATAATGGGGTCTGTCATATGTAATACTCAAACTCCTTCCTCTATGGTTGGGGATGTGAGCAATGCGCAGCAGGCGTGCCTGGGTATCCCCAACAAACTGGTGCTCCACTATATTACTGTAAATATAGCACATGTCTGGGGACCTTTCAGCCAATTTCTCCATCTTCAATTGATACATTAATCTGGACAAGTTATACTGTGTCTCGTGAAATGTGTCTCTTTGGAAGGCTGCGCTATATCGGCCGTTGGTTAGAATTTGAACTTTCTATGTTCTTTAATACGTCTGTTAGTCTTTGATTTTAGGATTAGTGTATGTGCAGGGTTGTTTACGATTTCGTATACTAAATCATTCGTAAGGTTTGAGTTTCTTAAACTTACGTTTAAGCCTCTCACAACATCCTCGACCGAACCATATTGACCCGGTCCTAGTCTTACTTCTGTACTGTAATACCGTGCAGCCTTAGTCCGAGCGATACGCATAGTCATCCATAGCTACCCCAGCTTTTTCACACTCGTCAATGTCTCTAAGAATCGTAAAAACGGTTTCTTTATGTTCAATATTTAAAAAGACGGTGTCCAGCTGAATTTCACATATCCCCACCTCATACGAATCACGACCCAATTCAATGTGCCCGTGGAGCTCTGTTACAAAGTTGGCTAGTGTGTTGTTAGGGTGTACAGACAGGGACGAGGAGGACGGGAGTGTGACGTAGAAATGGTTAGGAGCCATGTTGCATACTATTTAAGCTTCATTATTGCATCAGCTTTTATATAGGTGTTGAAGCTTTCTGGGTACCCTAGCCATTTCACCAGGTACATTTTTCTCTTTCCTGAACCTTTGCTTCCTAAAATTTTCTCAATTTTAAACACATTTTTTCTAAATTAAACGCAACTTTCTGCAATTCCTCGCGGTAAAAACCTCCTGAGATTTCTTCCCCATTCAAATCTTCAATGTAATACATCATTATCTCACCTTTAGGTCTCATAGCCCTAACTTTAAAAATCTCGCGTGTCCATCCTTGCTCAAAACCCTTTGCGAATTTATTCCCCGAACGCGACAGCCTTACATAATCATTGATTTTGAAGCGCGCAGAGTGTGGTGGTGGTGGTGATCCATCTCTTCTCGGGAGCGTACCTCTTTCTAAAACTTCGTTAGGTGTTGTCCCAATCGTGCGATGGTGTGAGCGGTTGTAGGGATGCCAATGATTCCAGAATGTCTAGAAATCTGTATGTGTTTTATGTGTAAAATAACGGTGCATGCGTTCCTTTATGGTGCGCTGAACTCTTTCAGCTAAAGAAGCCTTATGTATAGAATTGGTTGTGTAATAGCTGATATTAAACTCTGTCAACATGTTCTGAAAAGCACGGCCTATAAATTCCTTCCCCATATCCGTACAAAAATAGCCAGGAACCCTGTTTTCTTTTAACATTAGCGTTTTGGTGGCTTTAGCAACTGTTTCAGGTGATTTATTTTTCAGAGGAACTAGCCACAGATATCTAGAGAATACGTCTATTATGAATAGAATGTAGCGGTAACCATCGTTATACACAGAATATCTTTGCATGTCTGTTAAATCTGCTTGCCAAATAGAATCAATCGAGGAAGCCGTTGTCTTGGCTGTTTTAAACCTTTTTCTCACAGGCTTATGAAGCGTATAAGCGTCCTGCTCCCTCAAAAATCTTTCAACATCTTTTTTTCCTACTCCGTAAACACTTCTGTACAGTCTATCTACGCCGCCGTAAGAGGATGGGTTAGAAACGTCATAATAGCGTTTAGTTAATACGTTAGCCATTTGCGTATTTTAGAGGCACGTGGGTAGGGTTGGTTTAACCTCTTCTTGCTCCTCTTCAAAGGTGTTACCGCCGGGGGTGACGGCGCCTTCAATTGTGTCACATGCGTTGCATGTTCCAAGTCTTTTAACCTGTTCAGATTTCCTATCAACGTTTTAGGGACATTTATTTGTTGTAGTCTTGCTTTAATATGCTTCCATCCTGATGGTGATGGCCTATCCCACTTTCTCACCAGATCATGGACAATGTCTACGATATTCGATCCCTGTACCTTTGATCCTTCCACAATGAGCTCGCCTGTATCGGTCCATTGTATGGCTGGATCCTCATTCAATAGATTATAAAGACTTAAGCCTTTACTCATCAATGTATGTGGGAGGGTGCTTTTTAATACATGTTCGATATGTTGTGTGGCTAATCTTTTTGGTTGGTCAGCTGTATCGTCGGGCTCAGATCCTATGTCGCCATGTCCATCGTCCCCCGTGCTGTGCCTAATAACCACAGGAATCTCTGTAGGGCTCTTATAATTTTCGTACTCGTGAAGAAATTTCTGCAGAGCTTCTTGGTATAAGATTCTTTTCTCATCAGGTGTTTTTTCACTGTTTAATAGAGCTAGCAATTCGCTTTCCATTCTTTTAAGTCTGCTTTTACGGGGATCTAGATCCGTGTCTGGATTCCTTTGCAGTGAAGCGTACACCTCGTGGGGAATCACTACCACTTTCTTCATTATATTAATCTAGTCAGTAAAGGACCCAAAACTGAAAATAAGATGGGGAGAAATGACCCTCCTGTTTGTACAATAATTCGTTTTTTCTTCGCTACAGTTTGACTTTTACGAGCGAGTGCACGTATTATGTTCTTGTAGCGGCGTAGGCGAGCCTTCTGATGGGTTTTCATTGATACATTGCAATTTATAACGTTAAGACAGATTTCACAGATGCATTTTAAAAAGTCGGCGTCGATATTTTTAATAAACATCTGCTGCATTGCCCGGGGCAGTCGATGATAGAATTTTATTAATTCACGGTATTTCTTTAGTCTCTTTGTCATTCTGGAATATACACCGTTTCAGGCTCGTTTGGAAATATATTCGTTCGCAGAAGCACTCTAAACGTGTTTCGCGGATGAAGGTCGCAAAGCAAATATCCGTAACGCGTGCTTGTAGCTTCTTTATAAACTTCCAAAAACTCCTTACGCTGATTCGGGAACATTTGATTGGCTAATACCCCAATTTGTGATACATCTCTACGTTGCGCGAATAAGACTAGATATTGCGTATTTAACGACACATCGCGCATGTATCTATTTTTGAAAAATAGATTCTGATTGATGAAAACACGCTTATGTTAAGATGGTGGGAGAATACTGTAAATGTCTCGGCAAACGTTTTATCCATCTCCAACATGAGATCGTCAATTACAATGATTGTATGTTCATTTCCCTTTAACGAATTAACGTCATATACGCCTTTGTGGAACAAAATATCATCTTGGTACTCGTTGAACACTGATTGATACGTCGAATAGCACCATATAACTTTATGCACAAATTTCGAGAACATCTCTCCCTTTTCTTTAATGATTTTAAGCATAAACACAGTTTTACCACATCCTGTAGGTCCAGATATAATACATGTGGATGGGCTCGTGAATCTGAATTTTTCTACAGAGTCCATTTCTAACACGTCACACTCCTAAGTGGGTCATTTACAAAATATTACAAATTTTGAGTGCTGTTCCTTATATTTTGCTTTCTTCTCCCACAGAACCGTGAATGACGATGAGGTAGAGCACCCCATCATTGACATTACGGATGACCTCGACGACAGTGTAGTTGTGATCTCCTCCCCTGCCAACGAACCCTCACCAGCGATACCGGTAGCACGTCCAAAGCGGAGGTATGAGAACCCCACGTCAGGTATAAAGCGCCCGAAATACGCGCCTGTTGCACCAGTAATAGTCCCCAACCCTCAACCTCTTACGCAACAAGCCCCCAGCAGCACCTCCCGCTAATATATCCCCTTATTCATCCGCCGCCCCCCGTTCTGTTAAGTCTACAATAATAGATCCCCAACCATCAACCTCCTACGCAACATGCCCCCATCAGCACCTTCCGCTAATATACCCCTAATTCATCGCCGCCCCCCGTTCTGCTGAGGATGATATAACGATCGAATTGGTGCGATCCGCAGCCCCCACCCCAGCCTTGACTAGAAATCGGTATAGAGTCAGGGTCGACCCTAGAGTCATGTATAGCAATGGAATTGAGCGCGGCTACGCCGGGTTGTACAGCGTATTGTAGAGTTTGCTCTTCAGAATCGCGACGAGCGTGAAGTCAGGACGAGTCTGTCCTTTGGATTCGGGTCAGATGACGGTGATGTAGACGATTATTGGGTGATAGTGCCATTTAGACGTTTGGCGGCTGAAGATGTAGAATATATATTAGGACGTATAATGCAAGCCGCCCAAAGTAGTATAGCCTTAATATGGACAACTTCACGGTAAATATTGACCGTGTATTCCGTGTTGCGGGCCATAGTGCCATACCGTATACTCTTAACTTCAATTCTCCGACTATTTACCGAAAGCATATAAACGTCGATCGTGGTTGCGGCTTTATAGCAGTACTCTTAGCACGTATGTTTACTGTACAAAATACACGGACTCAAAAAATTTGGCTGCCTACGGTCGTGGAGCGTGCCCGTAAACTAGCTGTAGACTGTGAACTTGAATTTGACTGTAATATGGGTCCTGAAGAGCTGAGAAGGGTAGAACAGGAAATGAATGTCCGCATAGTTGTATTTGGGTTGGATGATCGTCGTAGGACTGTGTATGTTTTTAAAAGCTGTGTGAGAGATCGTACAAGACCCCTACTTATTTAGGATTGTCAGGGACAACGTATCTCCCCATCCGTAATATAAGGTGGCTTTACGCGAGTTATGACAAAAGTCGAAAATATGGGAGACATCATGATTTGTGTAAGGGGTGCCTCGAGTTTGCGGATGATATAGTGAGACATTGTAAAGAATGTCACATGGTATGTGAGCAGTGTAAAAGCACCAAATGTGAAAGCCGTGTAGTTGAAGCTGAGAAGAGAGACTGTGATGTGTGTAGACGCACATTTTTCAATAATAGCTGTTTTGATTTCCATAAATCAATTGGCACGTGCAGGAAAATGCGAATCTGTGAATGTGGTATGTTTCACACAATGGATAATTGGGGAAAATTTAAGCACAAGTGTGACGTAATTCACTGTCCTACATGCCAGGAGGAATATAAGGCGGATGGAGTAAAGCATGTATGTTATATGAAAGATGCTAAGCCTAAAAATAACCCTTGTATAACTGTATACTACGATATAGAAACATATACGAACGCTGAAACCAAAGAGGTAATTCCACATTTACTTGTGAGCCAGACCATCTGTGATGAGTGTATGGGTATCGAATGTGACGAGTGCCCCAAATGTGGTAAACGGACAAACGTTTTTAAACGAATGTCCGCGATAGTCCTGTGAAACTATTTGTGTCCTATATTGTCAAGTTAGCCGACAATTCAAAAAAATGACTGTGTATATTCTCGCCCATAACGGGGCAAAGTTTGACACGCAGTTCCTTTATAAGGAGTTGCTTGAACACGAATCCTCTGAGATATTTACAGGTGATCCATTGAAAAGAGGCAACAAATTAATACAGATGCAGATAAGAGGCAATGTACAATTTAAAGATACTTTATTATTCACACCTTGTAAATTAGCAAAGCTACCCAAGGTGATGGGAGTAGCAGCTGAAGTTTCCAAAGGATACTTCCCTTACACTTTCCTCACCAGCGAGACTTTAAACTACGTAGGCCCACCACCCCCAAACATTATTTTGACTGTATGGATGAACGTGAAGACTTTGATCGATACTACGACAGTTTTAATGAAAGTAACCCTTATAATATAGCTGATGAATGTGAGCGTTATTGCGTGAATGATGTGCGCGTGCTTAGAGTATGTTTCCAGGCCTTTAGAAGGATGTACATAGCCCGTTTCAAATGCGATCCACTGCAAGTCGCAACCACCATCGCATCATTATGTTTTACGGTGTTCAAGAATAACTTCATGCCTAAAGACACCTTAGCCATTATTCACCGAAACAACCCCCGCAGTTACGGACACAAGGCTATTTACTGGCTCATACACCTACAGCAACAGACAGGTGTATACATAAAGCACGCCCGCAACACGGGTGAAGTACCCATTAAGATTAATGGACGTGTTTTTTGGGTTGATGGGTTAAGTGAAAACCGTGTCACTGGTGTGAAGACTGTGTACTCCTTTAACGGTTGCTGGTGGCATGGATGCCCCCGTCCTGAGTGCGGAATCGCCGGAGATATCCACGGTAGGTCTCCTGCCGACTGTCTTGCATCGACCCGCACCCGCGATCAACTTATAGGATCACAGTTCACTCACAAAGTCTTGTGGGAGCATGAATATGATGCACGGATGGAGACAGACGAGGTGTACCGTGAGGAAATAAACACGATCAAGCGTTCAATGGTGCTGGATCCTCTCAAATGTGGTGATAGCTTGTTCGGAGGACGTGCAAATCCTTTCAGACTATACTTTCCACCTACGGAGGGCGTGAAGCTCCATTACTACGATTTCTGTTCTTTATACCCATACGTGATGAAGAGCAACCCGTACCCCGGGGCTCCTGAGAAACTGGTGGGACCTAGCCTACCCTCCATCAATGAATTTTCAAAAAATTTGAATGATCGTTACTTTGGGCTCTCTTTCGTAGACGTATTCCCCCCACGCAATTTATGGATGCCGATCTTACCTGTCGTTATCGACGACAAGCTCATGTTTCCCCTGTGCGTGAAGTGCGCGGAAGAGGATAACGGCGAATGTAACCATATACCCCACCAGCGTAAGATCAGAGGCGTATATACAAGTCCTGAGCTGGCCCTAGCCGTACGCCATGGTTATAGAATACTGAAGATACATGAGGTGTGGAGGTTGCAGAAGCTACCCAACCTTTTCACACCATATATAAACGCCTTTTTGAAGGATAAGGTTGAGGCATCAGGGTATCAGCGAGGAGTTGATACCGAAGATGAAAAGTCTGCCTATATTCAACGTTACCGCGACCGCGAAGGTATACAACTTGATCGTGTCCAAATTGTAAAGAATCCTGGCAAGCGCTTCAGTGCAAAGTTGTGTCTAAACAGTCTATGGGGAAATTTTGCGCAGAATACCGGCAGAGGGAGCATTCATTTGGCACAAAGTTATAGCGATGTCTGGGATTATGCCAATGCTCCCGATAAAGAGGTCATGGAGATCGTGAATGTAGGTAATACTTACATAATAAAGTACAACAACACTGAATTTGCCACAGATACCTCAAGGGTTACAAACATACCTGTGGCCAGCTTCACAACAGCCTACGCCCGTATAAAACTTTGGGGTCTATTGCATTCTCTTGGGCGGAGAGTGTTGTATGCCGATACAGATAGCGTGATATTCACGGAGAGGGAGGGTGAATACATGCCCGCTATTGGGGAGTTCCTCGGCGAGCTCACTGATGAGATCAAGGACGAGTATGGGGACAACGCTTACGCCGACTCTTTTGTCTCAACAGGACCTAAGACTTATGGGGTACGGTCAGGGTGGGGGAGGAAATGAAATATATCGTGAAGGCAAAGGGTATTACGCTCACCATGCGAATCGGCGGGTTGTTAACTTTGAATCGTTGAAGGATCTAGTATGTTTGGACGATGATGAGGGCGAAAAACCTCCCAAACTAATTGTAGGCACCCACAATTTTCGGGCGCAGAAGCTGGGGGGCGTGAAGGAACTTAGGGGTACGAAGGGTGCCGTAACACCTATAGGAAACGTTACCAGTTACTGGTACCTATGATACCGTACCCTTTGGATACCATAACGTATGATGCTTCTATTGTTAACTCACACGTATTTGTCTTGTATATAATCGTATCTATTGATTTATTACACGTATTTGTAAATATATATATAACTTGAATATCTCGTTTATTAAATCGTATTTGTAAAGTATCTATTGATTTATTACACGTATTTGTAAATATATATATAACTTGAATATCTTGTTTTTAAATCGTATTTGTAAATATATATAACTTGAATATCTCGTTTATTAAATAAATAATGTTTCAATTAGCGTTTCACTTTCTCCTTTGTGTGTGTGTGTGTGTGTGTGTGTTGTGTGTGTGTGTGTGTGTGGTGCGCAGGTGAGAGTTCTAAGCTCCGCCCACTGTAAGACCGTGAGTATGCTACTATCTGGGAGTCCCTGCGTGGTCAGTCGACCGCAGTAAGCCCGAGAGATCAGACGTGTATTCAGATCAGACGTGTATTCAAATGGCTACCTTTAATATTGCTTGTACAACGTTTATGAATGGTATTCAGCAAAGTGTCAGGATGTGGTGGATACCGAAAAACTTCCTATTCCTCCCTCCTATACCTCTTTTAAAAACACATTGGATTGTGCGAAGTTCCAAGATGTACAAAACTCTACGGATGTTCTGGTGAGACCGTTGAAGGCTTTCGTTGCACAGACGATGTGCTGAAGTATACTGCAGAGCTAAACTTTATAAAGTCTCACATACACCGTGAAGTAAAAGAAACAACGCGTGCAGAAGAGAAAGCAGAGGTATGGATAATGAGTCTTGCGGATGGGTGGTGTGACAAGCGGTATTACGTCATGCTACACCATGTCGATTACTCATACCCTACGACTGAAAATGTGAATCTCGTGGTCATGGACAATCTTAAGTATTTTTATCACTATATTAACGTATATCATGATGAGGTTCGTAGTGAGGTTGTGGCTAGTGCCCTGCGTGAGTTTTAACAGACTTTAGAGACGAGTATCGTTGATGGGCAGAAGGAAAAATATGAGCATATGTTCCTCTCAAATAGTGCGCCGGAGTGTGAAGATGTTTAGTAAAACATAAAATGTTCCTAGTTCTTATCCTGAGGGTAAAATGTCTGGTGCGTAGGTGGTAGTGATGAAATTAATTCTTGTACCGGAAAAACAATTATGTGCAACAATTCGGTAGGACTCGCGGATCATACGAACAAGCCATTCACGTATCATCGAGTCAGCCGCCCGTCGAAACCGTTCTGCCTATCTGCGTGCCTCACACGGCTCATAGTTATCTCAGAGCTTGAACCGAGTGGACGTGCGCTCCTCGAATACGATGGAACTTCCTTTGAGCAGCATTCTCAACGCCTCGTACGATGTGTCCGTGACGAAATCGTTGCGCGTGTTCAGGCGTAATTCGGTACCATAGCTATGTACTGGAAACGGAATGTAGACAAACAAACAAACGGGTTTATTTAAGTGTCGAGGAGATGAATAGAATCTTCGTGATAGTTGAGAAGTGGAGTGAAGATCGTTATAAAATAAGTGCTAACGTAGGTACAAGAAGAGAGCAGATTAGTGACGCACCCTCATACGCCGTTGTATGTACGTTGTGTATAAATAACGATCGGCCGTGCATTGATATACGGCTGATGTGGAAGAATGCTTCTGATAATAAAGCTCTTGTTCCTACGCGAAACCGTTTCATCCTCGACAGAATGTTTGAAATCGTCGGATTCCGCAAGCTGAAACCTAAATTAGACGCGCGTGTTACGGACATGCTTTATTTTGATACAGTACTTGAATACGCATACACCGCTCTGCTCGATGGGTTTACCGAGTGTAGGGCTGGTGAGAATGGTCTAGTGCTGGACGTTTATTTAAAAGGTTTAGACTCTTTGAAATACCATGAACTTTGGTACAAAGCAATTGATCGGTACAAGGCTGAGCTCACCTACACCGTTCACCCTGAAGAACTATTTCTTTATATAACGCGCAGTTGTCGTAACGATTTAGAAGATTATTTCAATTGCCGCTATGTTGAGTGAGTTCACGATTGAAAAGCTCGAGTAGGTAGAAATAAACCCTCGATTGGAAAAGCGTCTTTATAAACTTGTGTTTAATAATGTAGCTAACGATGAACTCTTTGTGCGTGCTTTTGATTGTATTCTAGATGTATTTAAAGATGACTTACCAACCGGTTTTAAAGTGGGAACAAAAATAGTACTGAACGATATGAAAGCCCTTCATATCGAATACAGGTTTCCCTATACTTTAAGCGGTGAAATATTATTAAGCCGCATATACTGCGTAATGCAGAGCAATAATGACATAATTGTAAACTCGATTAACACCGAGTTTAGTATTTTGAAAAAAAAGTGAAATGTATTTATATATTTTGCGTGATATTTCTCCTGTACTGTTATGATTATATGCATATTTCTATTATTATTGAAATGTATTTATATATTTTGCGTGATATTTCTCCTGTACTGTTATGATTATATACATATTTCTATTATTATTGAAATGTATATTTATTTCTATTATTATTGAAATGTATATTTATTTCTATTATTATTGAAATGTATATTTATTTCTATTTGAAATGTATATTTATTTTATATATATATCTCCATAATTGTGTGTATATATTTCCTGTACTGTTATGATTATATGCATATTCCTCAATTATTATTGAAATGTATATTTATTTTCTATATATTTATAATAAACAGAATGATGTAATGTTGTTTTACTTAATTATATCATGTTACGCCTTCTAAACCTACTACCGGTATTCTAAACCAACTTTTAAGAAATATAATAATGTATACAATGGTATCGCTAAAAAGTGGTATCTGGCAACTCAAGCCTTTTACGCCTTCTAAGCCAACTGGCTGATTAGGAGTCTATAATAGTGTATACAATAATAATGCTAAAAAGTGGTATCTGGCAACTCAAGACATTTACGTCTTCTAAGCCAACTGGCTGATTAGGAGTCTATAATAATGTATACAATGGTATCTGGCAACTCAGTCTTCGATTAGAATTAAATATATAGCGAATACATGGCGCTATCTGGCAACTCAAGCCATTTACGCCTTCTAAGCCAACTGGCTGATTAGGAGCCTATAAAACAACGCCTACTCGGCTGAAATCTTAATATGCACTTGGCTCCTGCCAGGTGAACACCTCTCCTCCTTTCTCTCTTTTCTCTTGGGGGATAACGCCGCCTCCAAGTTTTCCTTGTTGCACCTGCAGCATCCCCCCTTTGGGGTATCTTTTTTTTCTTTTTTTTCTTTTTTGCAACACCCCCACCCCCTTTGCAACAACCCACCCCTTTGCAACATTACGTAATCACTTGCAACATTCTTGCACTCTCCCCTTTTGCGGCTATACTACTGGCCCGTTCCAATGACGGACAATTTGAGAATCGAACTCATTAAACGTGGACCATCACATTTGAAAAACATGAATGGACCCTTTCCAGCTGATTCAAACAATAGGTCAATGTCAAAAGTTTGGTATTTCAAAACTTTGGAAAATGGCGAAAAAATTGAAAGGTCATGGCTAATCTTCTCACCTTCAAAATGTAGCTTGCATTGCTTTTGCTGTCGTCTCTTCAACAACATCTCCAGTGCATTTGGAAAAGAAGAAGGATTTTTTGCCTGGAGGAAACTGAATCCAAGAGTACCTGAACATGAAAACAGTCCATATCATACCCGATGCTTTGAACAATGGAAAGAGTTGTCTATGCGCCTTCAGTTGAATGCTACAATAGATAATGCACATCAGTTGCAAATAAAACATGCTACTGCTAAGTGGAAAGAAATATTGAGACGAATTTATGACTGCATCATGTTCTTGGCAAAACAAGATCTTGCATTCCGAGGGCACCGAGAGAACTTAAATGAAGAAGCTGGGCTAGCTGGCAATTCTGGAAACTTTTTGGAGTTAATAAAACTAATGGGCAAATATGATCCAGTAATTAGGGAACATCTTACAAAAATATGAATGACTGACAAGATATCCACTACGTATTTGTCACCTAACATTCAAAATGAGTTCATCACACTAATCGGCTGTAATGTTCGAAAATGTATAATTGATAATGTGTCTAGTGCAAAGTACTTTGCAATAATTTTCGATAGTACACCAGATATATCGCATATTGATCAGATGTCTCAGGTAATTCGCTATGTGTCGATTAAAGATGGTAATGTAGAGGTGAAGGAATCCTTCGTTGATTTTATTAAATTAGAGGGAAGACTGCTGAGGCAGTTACTGATCTCATTGTCACTAAGCTCCGTGAGGATGGGCTGGATATCCACAATTGTTATGGTCAAGGGTATGACAATGCTGCTACGATGGCAGGTATTCATCTTGGAGTTCAACGCAGAATTCTTGATGTTAGCAAACAAGCTGTTTTCATTCCTTGCAATAACCACTCGCTGAACTTGGCTGGAGTTCATGCCGCGGGACTGAGTCCTAATGCTGTAACTTTCTTTGGAACAATTGAACGAATTTTCGTCTACTTTTCTTCCTCTACTCATCGTTGGGATGTCTTAACAAAACATTCCAAAATCACTGTCAAGCGAGTCTGATACGCGGTGGAGTGCTAAGTATGATGCTGTTTCTAGTCTTAAGAAGAACTTGACTCACGTTGTTAGTGCCTTGGAAGAACTGAGTGAAGGGGTCTCCGAAAATCTGGACACAAAGGGCGATGCTGAAGCTCTGTTGACCTCCATCATGTCATACATATTCATTGTGTACTTATTTTTCTGGGATCCAGTGCTGAAAGAAATCAATGATGCTCAGCTATATTTTCAAAGAAAGGGACTTGCTTTGGACCAGTGTGCATTAAAAATGAACTCTTTATCCGTGTTTTTAACTAATGAACGAGAGGCAGTAGTATCAAACGCTGCAGATGCCGCCGAAGAGTTCTGTAATGAAATGGATCAGTATAGACCGCAGAGTCAGGTGACGGAGGAATGCCTGGAGAGCAAGCTCGTGATGCTGGATTGACCGTGCAAGAGGATGTACGCAGAGAATTTTTTGAAATCATGGATCGTTTATTAGCAGAAATTGAAAAACGCACAGTTTGTCTTAAAAACATGAATGATCGCTTTGAATTTCTGTCTCCTTCGTACCTTTTGAATCAGTCCAAAGATGAAGAAATTAATATCAAGGTCAATAATTTTTCTTCCATCTACAATGACATTAATCCAGGAAGTCTACTGGAAGAAATAAAGCGTTTGCGCAGACATTTGCTCAGTTTCGAAAGCATAAGCGTCGACGATGATCCAAAGAACTGGGATATGTTAAAACTACTTCAGTGATCGTTAAATGGGATCTAGTGGAATCTTGCCTCATATAACAATTGCCCTCCGGATCTGTCTAACTACATGCATGTCCGTGGCAAGTTGCGAACGAAGTTTCTCGAAACTGAAACTTATAAAAACTTACCTCAGGTCAACTATAAGTCAATCTAGACTGAGCAATTTGGCGATTATTTCAATTGAACGCGAAGTTGCAGAGACAATGGACATAGAAAAAATCATTCATGAATTTTCTGTTATGAAAGTCCGAAAATTTAACTAGGCATTATACATTATATAGTTATTGTTAAAATTATGTAGTGTATTATGTACGGTACATTATGTAGTATTGTTAAAATTGAAGTTGCTTTATTTAAGTTTTTCTTCCAATAAAAGTTTTGTTTAGAAGTGTATTTTTGTAAAGGAATTGTTTTTAAAATTGAAAATTGTTGCGGGGGGGGGGGGGCATTTTCGCCCCGAGCGGCAAAAAGTATTGGTACGCCTCTGCCTAGGTAGGCCTCATTTAGAATATGCCGTTCAGTTTTGGTGTCCGTGTATGCGTGAGGATATTGATAGGTTAGAAAGGGTTCAGCGTCGTGCCACGAAACTAATTCCGTCATTGCGCAACAAGCCTTATGAATATAGGATTAAAGAGTTAGACTTGCATTCACTCGAAACTAGGAGATTAAGGGGGGAGCTTATTGAAGTTTTCAAAATCGTTAATAACATCGATAACGTAAATTTTGACAAACTGTTCACTTTCGATGATAGCAATACTCGTAATAACGGATTTAAGTTGCGTGGCAGACGTTTCATTACTAATATCGCTAAAAACTTCTTGACATTTAAAGTAATTGATAAATGAAATAATCTTCCCGCGTCAGTCGTTCACTCTACCAGGGTTAATATGTTTAAGAACCGTTTAGATAGACATTTTAAAAATATTAACGTTGTTTAAAATAAAAAACAATTAGCAACAGGAGCTCTCGGGGTGGTGGTCGAGGATGAGTCTGTTGACGATCAATGCCAGCTTGTGACATGCCAGCGTGTGACGCTAGCAATGAAATTATTAAAAAAAAAATTACACTAACACAAACGTAGATGTAGCTTGTAGAGTAAACTAACCCACTTTTTGTTATAGTCTACCTACTTCTTTTTTTTTAATCCTCTCCTTACTTGCATGTCTGTAACTCTCTTTATTTGCATGTCGGTCGTTTGCATGGTATGACGGTGAGTTAAGACTGTTTGCATGGTTTGTAAGCGTTCCTATTTTACTTCTTTTCATCTTTCACCCCGTCTCCTATTCTCTTCGACTATTTTTCCGACTTGTCGGCAGTGGCTGGCGGATGATGATGGGGAGTCTTTCTTTTTCTTTTTCTGAATGAATGTTAACCCACGAATGATAGGTTTTGCTACTTACTTAACCCCTTATTCTCCTCTTTTAACCCCCTCCTCTTTCTTTTCTCTCGGGCTAACCTTAGAGTGGACCTTAAGGTCTTTGTTAGCCTTAGCTTCTGTAGATCTGTAGATCTCCCTCAATCCATCTTTTCCCCTGTCTATGACCACCAGTTTTTCAAACAGAGAGTGTCTAGGCATCTCGATAACCCTGGACCTTGAATTTGACTCTCTTCTTCTTCTATTGGGGGGGGGGCACTTTTGCGGGCGTTCGCCCCTGGCCCCTCCTTCCTGCCCCAAAATGTTAGTATTCATATTTTAAGGGGGTGTCTGGGGGTCCCCAGGCACGTAACCCCCCCTTTTTGCATTGAACCTTCGTATCCCACTTCTCCCCAAATGTGCGTGGAACGAAATACTCGCAAATGGCGAAGGGCAACTATATATATATATATATATATATATATATATATATATATATATATATATATAACTCACCCAAGCCCGCAGGGAAAAAATTATAAAACTGTTTAAAAAGGCTAATTAATTTCGGCCGGTCACAAACAAGCTCTTTTCAAAGCCATAAACTAGTTAAAATGTCTAAAAATGTTATAAAACTTCCGTCCCGCGGAAGAGCTGAAGTTAAAATGACTGTGTTAAGGCATAATCATAAACAGAGAGATGGTGGCTGTCATACGTCTGGCAGTTGGCAAAGGCAAAATATTGCCCAGATTTCAAACATTCGAGATGAGAAATCTTTCAGTAAAAATCAATCCTGTACATCTGGCAGCCTGTCACGACCCGAAATTGCCCTAAAATATTTTAAAATGTTAAAAATAGAGCTATTCATACTGTAGGACAGCTTAATATTTGAAATGGTGTTTTCTCCAAAAATATAAAATGCCTCGTATATTTGTCTCTGTTCCTGGTCCCTGACCTTCATGATAGGTTTAGAATCCTGGAAGTTAATATGATTATGATGTTCCCTATGCTGAACCAAGCTACTATAAGTATTACCCGATCTCATGTCACGTTTGTGGGAATTAATCCTTCTCTGAAAATCAATTGTCTCTCCGATGTATTTTTGAGGACAGCCTCCACATGGGATTTCATAAACTACGCCAGAATTATTGGAGGCTTTTGTAATAGGATGAGGATGAACGAAGACAATTTATTTGGCACGGCGGAGACCAACTTAATCTGCTGTGGCAAGAGGGAGGAAAGACCTTTGTTAACCTCAAAGGGCACTTTCAGGAATGAAACGTCTTTATCTTGGTTCCTAGTTTTGGGAGAAAAGAAAGATCTCCTAGCGGCGAAATAAGCATTATTAATGGACAATTTGGAATAACCTAAAGCTATAAATATACTTTTAATATGTAAAACTTCATCGTCAAGATAAATGAGGTCACAAATCCTGAAAGCCCTCAAAAAAGAGACCCGAAATAACACCTTTTTTAGTACAGAGAGAATGATTGGAAAAGCATGAATGTAGCTGTCTGAATGCGTAGGCTTTCTAAATACTTTGAAAGGAGGTCTTTGGTTGAGATCTCTTAAAATAAGAACATCCAAAACGAGAGAGATCTACTAATCTCAACTTCATACGTAAACTGTATTGAAGGTACCACACTGTTAAGAAATCCCACCAGCTCATCCAAATCCACATGAGATTCCAAAATAACACACGTGTCATCAACGTAACGGAACCAATTGACCCCCGGCACCAAAGATTCTGGCATTATGTCTGAATACACGCACAGACTTCAACACGGACACGTCGTATACTGCACTGAGGATGCTACACAACGGAAGTTCCATCTTTTAATAGTTTTCTATTGACCCCGAGGAGAGAACGTTCAGACGGGTCAAGCTCTGAGGCGACTATGAGCCACCTGTGCGCTGTTCTACTCGGCGGGACCGGACGCGCGGTTGGGGAGGTGGGGTTAGGTGCGAGTCACGCGGGTTGCGTCATGAACGCAGCCAAGCGTTAGTGATTCGTGTACGAGATTGTTCCAACATGAAAGATTCGATACGCGCTGGTGAATCAACCGAATATTTGTAACCCATTATACCGGGTAGGCGTTTAGAGAGTTTGTCCATCTGCGATACATGAAGTAATATCGGTTTTAATGATTTATCACATACACACTTCCCTGAATGCGTACCATACAACTTAGTTCGAGAAAGTACAATGGTGAATACCCCTGAACGATGCACATTTATTAACACTTTGGCGATCTATTTGAAAAAAACATATGTCCATACTTGTCCTTTTTGCTGGACAAACGATACTCGTCCCTAAACTCTACTAAAAATTCATATAAACCTTTAGCTACAATCTCGCTGCGCACTTCGTCATGATATACTGTACATGGATGTAGTGGTAGAAATATTTTAAACTGTCTATAATTACAAGATTTACATTCTCCGCCCCAGTGTACGCGTACTCGGTGTGATGTAACATGGTATAATATCTCCTGTCAACCAATCATCAATAAGGTTCACAACCCAACGCAGATCCTTTGTTTCTCTTCTGCAAGCGTGGATTCTTTCACTTCACGATATATGTACTCTTTAGTACAGTTTAATCCCACATCATATTCTATTACATCGTTTGAACCATGAAACCCCGCAATGCTCTCACCAGAATATCCATAGAAGATTTGGACGTTTTGCTCCTCATGCTTCGCACGATTTAATGTGGCCTTAAAGGTTTCAGAGGAGGGTGACTAGAAATTCTTTGGGTGTTCACCACATCTGTACACTTTAGTGAGTACCACTTCAGGAATGTAGAGCGTGCAATATCACCGGTCGTCATCGTTATTTTTTGTCTACGCGAGAATACCTCAACAGGCAAAAGATACGTCTGAGAAACAGGGCTTGCGGGGGTCAACTGAGTACGCAGGGAGGAGATGTGTTCCACCAAATGGATTAGTAGTAGGAGTCACATGACTCTTTTTATTGGTCAGCAACATTGGTGGCGCTTATATTTTTTCATGCAGACACACACACAGACACACACACACACACACACACACACACACACACAAAAGAGAAAATGAAACGCCAGCTGAAACATAATATTTTAAATACACAATAAATAGAAAAATAAATAAATTGTAAAATTTCGTCAACAAGTAAATAGACTCTAATATAGCAATTATTTATATAACAAATATTCACACCTCACGGTGCCAGGCACTTGGTATTGTTTCCTGAATGTGTTACGACACACTTTCGTCCCCCTAAACTCCTTCACTCTCTCTAACTTCTGCGCCCGAAAGTTATGAGTTCCTACAGTCAGTTGGGGTGGTTGGTCACCCTCATTTCCATCATCTTTTAAATTCACTAGCTCTTTCAGCGAATCAAAGTTGACGATCCGCCGGTTCGCCTGGTTAATAGTGAGGCCTTTAGCCTTCACGATATATTTCATTTCCTCTCACACCCTCACCCGTATCCCGTAAGTTTTTGGTCCTGTTGAGACAAAAGAATCAGCGTAGGCGCTATCTCCATAACCATCCTTGATCTCGTCAATCAACTCTCCGAGGAATTCTCCAACAGGAGGCATATATTCACCTTCCCTCTCCGTGAATATTACACTAGCTGTATCTACGTACAGAACCCTCCGTCCAAGAGAATGCAGTAGACTCCAAAGTTTGATGCGGGCGTAGGCTGTTGTGAAACTGGCTACAGGTATGTTTATGACACGCGATGTATCTGTAGCCAATTCGGTTCTGTTGTACTTTATTATGTACGTATTACCCACATTCACGATCTCCATGACCTCTTTATCGAGAGCGTTGGCGTAATCCCACACTTCATTATAACTCGTTATAATTTTGAGGAAATTTCCAGGAATAACTTGTAATGTTACGTCCGTAGTGGTCGGCTTAAAACTGTTTACACTCAAGACAATATAGCAATGATCGAAATGATGAGCCTTTCTCAAGAGGATCGACCTGGGTCACACTGCTCTCTGAGGAAAATTGCAAGAAATTTAGGTATCAGTCGAAGTTCCATACAAAGAATGCAGAGAACGGTAGGACTTAAAGCATTTAAAAGGATCCGTGTTTCAATACGCGACAGCAATGCACGAGCTAAAAGAAAAATTCGTTGTAGAAAAATGCTTGATAGGTTTTCGTCCAATGATGTTAAAAAAATAGTTTTTACAGATAAAAAAGATTTCATCATCGAGATTGCTCGAAACTCCCGGAACGATGTTGTTTATGGTCGGCATAAGAGAGACATTCCTCCATCAAGACTTTACCACCAGACAAGTCGGTTTTCCAAACAAAATAATGGTATTAGCAGGTGTCTCGTGGATTGGAAAGACTAAAATTCATTTCAGTTCAGAAAATAAAAAAATTAATTCAGAAACCTATATAAATCTCTTAGAGGAGAATCTTTTGCCTGATTGTCGGCGTCTGTATTATGGAAACGATTTCATACTCCAACAAGATGGTGCTACAGCTCATACTAGCAAGTTCACACAGGATTATCTACAAAAGAATGTAGTCAACTTCATTGGAAAAAACGACTGGCCCCCGCAATCACCTGATTGCAATCCCATGGATTATTGCATATGGAACACTCTAGCAGAGAAGGTTTATGAAGGCCAAACAGAAAAGTTTACAGAAATGCAATTAAAGAAAAAAATACTCGAATGTTGCGACAAAATAACATTAACATAAATCAGAAAATGTATCATGTCGTGGAAGAAAAGGTTAAGATTAGTTTGTAAGCAGGACGTCGGACATATTGAGCAATAAATGATCATATTTGTTGATAAGATGTGAATAATAAAAATTTTCAATTTCTGATATTCGTTTTTTTCACCATATCTAATTGTTCCCTCAGCTGTGGAAAAGTATTTTATGTAGAGGTCTGAAATTTTTATGATGGCTTACCAATAGATTGAGGTAAAAGTTATGTAAATTTTGGAAGTGTGAACTGTATATTTTTGAAGTTATTGATGTTCAAATCTCAAGGCGTTTTTTTTGGGGCCACCCGATATATGGTGTGAAAAGGTGGGGAGCTTCTGAAACCTCCACACCTCATACATTTTCAATATTCTGTACCCGTGACGAATGGCTTGGGACAGCTTCGGACTTGTATATATGCCTCTGATCTTCTTCTGGTTGATTGTGTGATTACAGGCCCCATTGTTCTCCTCTGCGCACTTCACACACAGAGGGAACATGAGTTTGTTATCAATAACGACGGGCAAGATTGACAGCCATAAGTCGCGAGGGAGGAGCACATCTATGAAAGAAAGTTCGAAATAGTCCTCGTTCAAATTAGGTGAGAACTCTTCGATGGTCGGCAGGGCAGGACCCATCAATTTTTCAGATGCGTCTACGGGGTACGGATTGTTCTTCATCACGTAGGGGTATAAAGAACAGAAGTCGTAATAATGGAGTTTCACGCCCTCCGTAGGTGAAAAGTATAGTTTGAAAGGGTTTGTGCGTCCTCCAAACCAACTATCGCCGCATTTGAGAGGGTCCAGCACCATTGAACGCTTGATGGTGTTTATTTTTTCGCGATACTGTCCATCTGTCTCCATCCTTACATCATATTCATGTTCCCACAAAACCTTGTGAGTGAACTGGGAGCTTATAATTCGATCGCGGGTACAGGTCCATGCGAGACTGTCGGCAGAAGATCTACCATGGATATCTCCTACGATGCCACACACAGGACGTGGGCATCCATGCCACCAGCATCCGTTATAGGAGTACGCTGTCTTCTCACCAGTGGCGGGGTCTTCGATTAGACCATCCACCCTAAAAACACGGCCATTGATCTTAATGGCCACTTCCCCCGTGTTGCAAGCATGTTTTATGTATATACTGGTCTGCTGTTGAAGGTGTATGAGCCAGTAAATAGCCTTATACCCATAACTGCTGGGTTATTTCGGGGAATGACGGCTAGTGTCTTTTGGCATGAAGTTGTTCTTGAACACGGTAAAACAGGATGAGGAGATCGTAGTTGCAGCTTGTAACGGGTCGCAGTTGAACCGGACTATGTACATTAGGGTGGCCATTTAAAAAGGAGGACACTGCGTATGTGGCCGTACGTTAACATATATATATTATATATATATGTTAACGTACGGCCACATACGCAGTGTCCTCCTTTTTGGAAATTTGGAAATGGCCACCCTAAGGACAGAGTGCTCAAAAGGCGGACTGTCCGCCTAAAGCTGGACGTCTGGCCACCCTAATGTACATCCTTCTAAAGGCTTGGAAACATACTCTAAGTACGCGTACGTCATTTACGCAATAATGCTGACATTCATCCGCTATATTGTAAGGATTATCTTCATTAAAACTGTTGTAGTGCCTATTAAAATCTTCACGCTCACTATCACTCATGTTGTCATAGTTAAAGTAATGTTTGGGGGAGGGGGGGGTTAGTCCTACGTAACTTAATGTGTCGCTAGTGAGTTAAGTATAAGGGAAATACCCTTTTGAAACTTCGGCGGCTATGCCCATCACCTTGGATAGCTTAGCTAATTTACAACGTGTGAATAACAGTGTCTTGAAACTGAACATTACCTCTTAGCCGCATCTGTATGAGCTTGTTTCCTCTTTTCAGGGGATCGCCCGTAAATATCTCGGAGGACTCGTATTCAAGCAGTTCCTTATAAAGGCATTGTGTATAAAATTTTGCAGCGTTATGGGCAAGAGTATACACAGTCATTTTTTTTAACTTGTCCGCTAACTTGACAATATAGGACACAAAGAGCTTCACAGGGGTGTCGTGTGCAGTCGTTTTAAAAATGTTTGTTCGTTTACCACACTTGCGACACTCATCACACTCGACGTTCATGCACTCGTCACAAATAGTCTGGCTTATAAGTAAATGTGGGATAACCTCTTTGGTTTTTGCGTCCGTGTTTGTCTTTATATCGTAGTACACAGTTATACAAGGTTTATTTTCATGTTTGGCGTCTTTCATATAACATACATGCTTTATACCATCTGCTTTATATTTCTCATGACATGTAGTACAACAAATTTCATCAAATTTATGCTCGAATTTTCCCCAACTGTGCATCATATGAAACATGCCGCACTCGCAAATTCTCATTTTCCTGCACGTCCCATTTGATTTATGGTATTCAAAACAGTTATTATTGAAAAATGTGCGTCTATACACATTACAGTCCCTCTTCTCGGCTTCAACTACACGACCTTCACATTTGGGGCTTTTACACTATTCACATACTATGTGGCAATCTCCACAATATTTCACTATATCATTCGCAAACTCGAGACAACCCTTACACAAATCGTGATGCCTTCCATATTTTCGGCTTTTATCATAACTCACGTAAAGAACCCTTATATTGCGGATGGGGAGATACGTTGTCTCTGACAGCCCTAAAATAAGTAGAGGTTTTGTACCTTCTCTCACACTGCTTTCAAAAACATACACAGTCCTACGACGACCATCTAATCCAAATACAACTTTGCGAACATTCATTTCCTGCTCTACCCTTATCAATTCTTCAAGCCCCATATCACAGTGAAACTCGAGCTTGCAGTCTGCAGCCAGTTTACGTGAACGCTGCACAACCGACGGCAGCCAGATATTATATGCAATCGTATTTAGCACAGTAAACATATGAGCCAAGACTATTGCTATAAAGCTGCAACCACGCTCGGAGTTTATATGCCGTCTGTAAATAGCCTGAGAATTGAAGTTAAGCGTATAAGGTGTGGCCGTATGTCCCGCAACACGGAAAACGTGGTCTCTATCTATCGTGAAGTTGTCCATGTTAATTTCTGTACTGCTTTCAGAGGCTTGCATTATACGACGCAAAATGTAATTTACATCTACGTCAGCCAGACGTCTGTAGGGTATTACCACCCAAAAATCGTCTCTATCCGTATCACCTGTCCCGAACCCGAGGGACAATCGCGTTCTGGTTTCACGTCCTTTACTGCTCTGAAGGGCAAACTCCACAATACACTCAACTACACTCCGCAGTTCATGTTCAACACCACTGCTATACATGGAACGGGGGTCGACCCTGACCACGTACCGGTTTCTAGTCAGGGCTGGGGTAGGGGTGGAGCTGCGCATCAGCTCGAATGTTATACTACTGTCTACATAATGAGATGTTGCTGTGGAGGGCATGGGTGATATTGAATAAGAATAAGGGGGCACAGTCTTATTTGTAGAAGGAACTACTGTAGGGGTTTTGTCGTAAGACGTAGAGGGCTGGGGCTCTATTACTGTAGGTCTAACGGCTAGGGTGGCCATTTAAAAAGGAGGACACTGCGTATGTGGCCGTACGTTAACATATATAACCTTACCTTACAACCTTACAAAGGTTCCGCGCGATGATTTCTCATTTCGCGAAGGTCAAGCTTGTCGCCCCTCCTCTCGAGTTGGCCTGGTGAAGTAGTGAGTTGGATTCTTGCGCTCTCCACCTCACATAGCCAGGTACGCCCGGCTCATCGGGGATTGTTCTGAGCCAGGCGTCTAGTCTTCTTTTGAAGATTTCCACTGCAACTCCCTTCGTGTTTCTTAGGTCTTTGGGCAACTGATTAAACAGTTTTGGTCCTCTCACTACAAAACTATTTTCTTTCAGGGTTAAGGATGTTCCCTGTCTCGCCTTCAATTTGGGAATACGACACAGTCTACCGCTTCTACTTTCCATCGTTGTTTGGGGAGTTATGGGATTCAGATTAAGATTAGGGACTAGTTTCTCCATTATTTTCCAAGTGTAAATAATGGTGTATCTCTCTCTCTTCTCCTTTCCAGTGAATATAGGTCTAGTTCTCGTAACCTTTCCCAGTAATTTAGTTCTTTGCACCCATTGATCTTGGCTGTGAAGCTTCTTTGGATCCCCTCCAGCTGTCTAATGTCTTCTTTTTATATGGGGAAGTTAGGACCGAGCAGTATTCTAATTTGGGTATGATCAGGGTTTTCAGTAGAGGAATCATTACATTCCTATCCCTTCGTTTAAAGGTTCTCAATATCTGACCCGTTATTCTCTTTGCTCTGTTTACTGCAATCTTATTTTGTGTTTCAAATTTCGCATCATCTGTCATTACAACCCCTAAATCTTTGCTCTGGAATTTCTCTGAATTTCCTGTCCATTTGGGGTATAATATTCCATGCACTTTAGGTCTTCTCTTTTTCAGTACCGTAATAGCTGAAATTTCTCGGTGTTAAACTTCATATTGTTGTCTTCAGTCCACTTGTAGATTTTGTTTATGTCGGTTTGTAAGATCCTATGTCTTCTGGGTTTCTTATTTTTCTACTGATCTTTGTGTCATCCGCAAAAGATGTTACTGTGCTGTCTCTGGTAACGTCCTCATCTATGTCAGTTAGCATGATTATGAAGAGTAGTGGAGCTAATACTGTTCCTGTGGTACTGAGCTGAGGACCTCTGATTCTGATGAAGATACTCCTTGTACTGTAACGACTTGCCTCCGCTCACTAAGGAAATTATATATCCATTTCCCTACTTTTCCTGTTATTCCCATATATTTCAGTTTATGTATTATGATTCCGTGGTCACACTTGTCGAACGCTTTAGCAAAGTCTGTGTATAGTACATCATAGTTTTCATTACTTTCAAGTGAATCAATAATGTTGTTGTAGTGTTCCATTAGTTGTGATAGGCATGATCTGCCTGATCGAAACCGGTGTTGGTTATCATTGAATTTTTTCTGAGTTTCCAAAAAGTCATAGATTTTCTGTCTAACTATTCTTTCAAATATTTTAGTGAGATGAGATGTAAGCGACACTGGCCTATAGTTTTTGGCCTGGGATCGATCTCCTCCTTTATATATTGGGACTATGTTCGCGCTCTTCAGGATGCCCGGTATTTCTCCCGTGTCTAATGATCGTCTCCATATATTATATATATATATATATATATCAGTGATGTAGGTCTCGAGATCGGTCTCGGTCTCGAGACCGATCTCGAGACCCAATTTGCAGATCTCGATCTCGATCTCGGTCTCCGCTATTTAGATCTCGGTCTCGATCTCGGTCTCGACAGACGCGGTCTCGGTTTTTCTCCCCGAGACCTTTCGAGACCTCTCGAGACCGTAATGAAAAATACATGTTATTGGCATACTCATGATGGTGGCTTGGTTGAACAGACACAATTCAGAATGTTTATGAAAGTTTGTAAAAGTAAGGGACTCTAGGTATTCACTAATCAGTCACCCTGTTTTGAGTTGCCACGTTTGTCTTGCGGGAGAGTGTGGGTCTGGATTTTTTTAGGTTAGCGCTACAAAAAAACTTGCCCCCCCCCCCGCCCCCGTCAGATTAATTTTATTGAAAATGGAAACACTAAATAGAGAATTATATATATTATATACAGGGTGTTTCTAAAGTAACCATCTATTTTGGTGAAATAGGGGGATTTTAAACAATTGTTATATTGGCATAATGGTATGTGCATTGTTATACAAAATTCATGTATTTATAATATTTCAATTGCTTTACACGATTTTTTGTTAATTATTTTATTTTATTTTCAGATCCATATCATTGATGATGAATGTGCAAGAACGGGTTTATGTAGTAACATGCAGGATAAAACTTAAAAGGTATGAAGTGCAATGAAATTAGAGAAAAGTTTGAGAGAAGGTTTCGTAAAACAGGCCCTAGAGACCAGGCTATTCGCGAATTAGTAAACAAATTTATGAGGACTGGATCTGTGCATGACGAGCGTAGATCTGGACGGCCAAGAAGATCTCACGAAAGAATCGAATCTGTTCAAGAAGCATTCGAAGAGGATCCACAATTATCGATTCGGAGGGCATCCCACAGATTAGAAATTCCACAAACAACGGTTTACAGAATTCTACGTTATGATTTAAAGAAAAAGCCATACCACATTCAAGTGTTCCACAACTTACAAGAAGAAGATTATCCACGAAGAGCAACAATGTGTGCCGAGCTTACACATTATATATATATTTTCATGTTTTAAAGGTTTTTTTTTTTTAATTCATATTATTTCGCAAAATAGATGGTTACTTTAGAAACACCCTGTATATAAGTATATATTATAAGGCCACTTAGTGTTGCCAAACGGCGTGTCAACCTCTGTGGCGTGATAAAAACGATTATCCTCCCATCCAATATGTATTTGAAAAAATAAAATGCTTCACACAAAAATAATGCAAGAAATACAGCATAAAGAAAACAGTACCGATAAATTCAAGAGTCAAACCAAAGTTCCGAGACTAATGGCAAAATATCAAAGCTATCGGTCCAAGCAGAAGAACGTTGAAACTGGGAAGATTTTGAACCGCAGGGAACAGTTGCGGCGGTACCTTTTAGAGATCGATGAATCTCATATTTTAGACAATTGCTCTCCAATAAAGTTTTGGCACCAGAAAAGGGATAAATTCCCATCACTGGCCAATATTGCCATGACTGTTTTAACAGTGCTTGCCTCTAGTGCTCCAATTGAGCGTGTATTTAGCCATGGAGGCATAATAATGAGGCCCCACAGAAGTCGAACTTCAGCAGATCTTCTGAGCATGCTGATGTTCCTTAAGTGTAATGAGCACCTATCATGCTTTAAATAAATACACAAGTCAAACTGGGTAGTGGGTACGTTCATTAAACCTTCTGTAACAGATATAAAAGAAGTAAATAAATAAAAAGTACGTATATATATATATTCATTTGTTAATTTATAGGCTACACTTTTTGCATTCAACACACTACATCTGAGAAAGTAGTTATTAGTTTATTAATATACTTAACATAGTCTAATTTCCATTGTAGTGTAAAACAAATTGAAAGGGCATGAACTTGGTCTCGATCTCGATCTCGGTCTCGAATTTTAAGGGTCTCGATCTCGGAAGGTAGATCTCGATCTCGAACCTTTGATCTCGGTCTCGATCTTGGTCTCATAGGATCAGGTCTCGGTCTCGGTCTCAGTCTCGGACTTGGTGGTCTCGACTACATCACTGATATATATATATATATATATATATATTAACGTACGGCCACATACGCAGTGTCCTCCTTTTTGGAAATTTGGAAATGGCCACAGTAAGGACAGAGTGCTCAAAAGGCGGACTGTCCGCCTAAAGCCGGACGTTTGGCCATCCTACGAACGGCACTCCAAGCGCGCTTTACACGCTTTACGCCTGACGTGGGAGGTGTTTTTAGCAATGTGGCTGTTCTCATGCACCCGCTTTCTCCTCGAATTGTCGAGTGGGAAGGGGGGGAGCTACAATTGTCGCTGATGGGGGTTCCGGAACGCTAGCGTGGGTGATGGTGCAGTCTGTAGCCTCAACAGCAACTACACTATCGTCGGTATCATCAACCTCATCTACAATATCTATGATGGGGACATGTTGCTAGTACAGTACTTCATCCTCGTCATCGTTCTGGGGAAGAAGAAAAACAAGACTGTAGAATATAAGGAGCATCACTTAAAATTTTATTATATTTTGTAAATGTTCCACTTAAGAGTGTGATGTGTTAGAGATGGATTCTGTAGAAAAATTCGGGTTCACGAGCCCATCTACCTGCATTATATCTGGCCCTACAGGCTGTGGAAAAATCGTGTTTATGGTTATAATCATTAAAGTTAAGGAGAACTGTTCTCAAATTTTGTGCATAAAGTCATATGGTGCTATTCGACATACCAGACCGTATTCAACGAGTACCAAGATGATATTTTGTTCCACAAAGATGTTTATGATGTAAGTTCGTTAAAGGGTAATGAGCACACGGTCATTGTAATTGACGATCTCATGCTGGAAATGAATAAAACGTTTGCCGAGACATTTACAGTGTTGTCCCACCATCTTAATATAAGCGTATTCTTCATCAATCAGAATCTATTTTTCGAAAATAAATACATGCGCGATGTATCGCTAAATACACAATATTTAGTCTTATTCGCACAACGTAGAGATGTGGCACAAATTTGGTTATTTGCCAATCAAATGTTCCCGAATCACCGTAAGGAGTTTGTGGATGTTTATAAAGAAGCTGCAAGCTAACGTTACGGATATTTGGTTGGTGACCTTCACCCGCGAAACACGTTTAGGGTGCTTCTAAGAACGAATATATTCCCAAACGAGGCTTAAACGGTGTATATCCCAGAATGACAAAGAGGCTAAAGAAATACCATGAATTAATAAAAATCTATCACCGGATGCCACGGACTCTCCAACATCTGTTTGCTAGAAATATTGACTCCGATTTTTTTTAAATGCATCTTCGAAATCTGTCTTAACGTTATAAAAAGCAATGTACCAATGAAACCCTCTCAGAAGTTGCACTTACGCGGTTACAAGAACATAATACACGTTCTCGTTCGTAAAAGTCAAACTGTGGGGAAGAAAAAGCGAATTATTGTACAAAGAGGGGGTTCATTCCTATCCATCTTATTTTCAGTTTTGGGGCCTTTACTCTCGTTTAATATAATGAAGAAAGTAGTGAGGATCCATTTATACAATGACCGATACAGATGAGGTTGTGGTTGAAGGGTCAAAGGTCCAGGGTTCGAACATCATTGACATCGTACATGATTTGGTGAGAAAGTGGGATAAGCCCTCACCAGCAGGATGGGAGCATATTAAAGCTAGACTACAGCAGATAAACATACCAAAAACACTGATAGGTAACCTGAATAGATTAAAAGACTTGGGACAAGCAACGCATGTACCACAGCTGAATACGCCTTCGGCGGTAACATCTCTGAAGAGGAAGAAGAGACCAAGCAGCAACACACAACCCTACCCGCGCGCCTCTAAAATACACAAATGGTTAACATATTAAAAAAAAGTTATTATGACATTTCTAATGCAATCTCCTACGGGGATGTTAATAGGCTGTACAGAGGCGTTTATAATGAGGGAATAGGGAAAGAAGATGTTGAGAGGTTTTTGCCGGAGCAGGACGCTTATACACTTCATTAGCGGGTGAGAAGATTTAAAACTGCCAAGACATTAGCAACATCGGTTGATTCTATTTGGCAGGTGGATTTAACAGACATGCAGAGATATTCAGTATGTAATAACGGCTATAGATACATCCTGTTTATAATAGATGTATTCTTCAGATACTTGTGGCTAACCCCGCTGAAAAATAAGTCGCCTGAAACAGTTGCTAAAGCTGTCAAAGCGTTGATGCTGAAGGGAAACAGGATTCCTGGCTATCTTTGTACGGACATAGGGAAAGAATTTATAGGCCGAGCTTTTCACATGTTGGCAGAGTTCAATATCAGTTATTACACTAGCAATTCTATACATAAGGCATCTTTAGCCCCAAGAGTTCAGCGTACCTTAAAGGAACGCATGCATCGCTACTTCACACATAAAAACACATACAGATATATAGACATTCTGGAGTCGCTGGCATCATCATACAACCGTTCACACCAACGAGCGATTAGCACAACACCTAGCGAAATGTTAAAAAGAGGTACGTATACAGAGCGTGAGGTGAGAAAGGTTATTCGTAGAGCGCCACCACGCTCTATGCATTTCAAAATCAGTGATTATATAAGGCTGTCGCGTTCGGGGAATAAATTGTGAAGGGATTTGAGCAAGGTTGGACTCGTGAGATTTTTAAAGTTAGAGTTCTGAGGCCTAAAGATGAGGTGATCTTTTATTACGTTAAAGATTTGAATGGAGATGAAATTGGTGGTGGCTTTTATGGTGAAGAGATGCAGAAAATGACATTTAATTTAGGAAAAAAAGTGTTTAAAATTGAAAAAAATTTAGAAAGCAAATGTTTAGGAAAGATAAAAATATACCTGGTAAAATGGCTAGGGTACCCAGAAAGCTTCAACACCTATATGGGGTGTTTCATAATATGTGGGACGCACTTTTAGGATTGATTCAGG
This sequence comes from Bathynomus jamesi, assembly GCA_023014485.1. NCBI lineage: Eukaryota > Metazoa > Arthropoda > Malacostraca > Isopoda > Cirolanidae > Bathynomus > Bathynomus jamesi. The sequence goes on from JAJOZX010000391.1 coordinate 1,424,936, forward strand.
ACCTGAAAACAATGAAAAAAGTTTATATAAACATATGCCAGAAATCGCTTTGTTTCCGAGTTACATCCCGTTTTGTGTTCCAGCAATTCTTTCCGCAAACTGTTTACAAACACTGCTTGCCGACAATGTTAATGAGCGTGTACGAGACTTATTTCATGATGGCCTTGCCGATTGTAATGTTTCGCATACTCCATGACATGTTTCAATATCGTTGAGTGTAGAGCCATCAGTCAGTCAGACGTGCATCGCGGTGTTTCACTGTTTTTATTCGTAACTTCTTACCGTGAATAAGTGCAGTCAAGTGAAAAAAAAACCTTAAAAATGTTTGTGCTATTCAGTGATAGCGTGCATTTGAAGTGAGAATGGAGGCTTATTCAAACAGAGAAATGGCAGATATGCATCTCATGTATGGACTTACCGAGTGTAATGCGGCCGCAGCAAGACGTCTGTATGCGGAAATGTTTCTGAATCGCCGTCTGCCAGAAAGAAGACCTTTCAGATAATAGACGAGCGTCTTGGCGATACAGGATCATTCAACAAGCGAGTTTCAGATGGTGGTAGACCAATCAGCGCCAGAACTGTTGAGTTGGAGAAGCGAGTCCTGAATCGCGTGGAGGAACATCCTAGTGTCAGCACCCGAAGAATAGCATAGCAGCACAGAGGGTGTAAGATACACAACTGTGTGGAGAATTTTACGGGAACAACAGCTTTACCCATATCACATTCAGAGAGTACAAGGCCTTACTGAAGCTGATTTCCCACCACGAGAGGCTTTTTGTATTTGGTTCCTTCAACAGCGTGCTCGTGATCCTCTTTTTCTATCCTCCGTGTTGTTTTCTGATGAGGCTGTCTTCACAAGAAATGGCGTGATCAATTTTCACAACACTCATCACTGGGCCGAAGAGAATCCGCATGCCATCATCCAGTCAAGGCACCAACAACAATTTAGTATCACTGTATGGGCAGGACCTATTGCCGACAACTTAATCGGTCCTTTTGTTTTGCGAAGATTAACAGGAGAATCCTATTCCAATTTTTTAAGGAATAATTTAAGCGATTTACTACATGAAGTTCCTTTTGGTGTCCGACGTCGTATGTGGTTTATACATGACGGCGCTCCGCCTCATTTTAATCGAGTAGCCAGAGACTATTTGGATAACCATTTCCATGATAAATGTATAGTCCGTGGAGGACCCATTGCGTGGCCTGCTCGCTCTCCGGACATGAATCTACTCGATTTTTACCTGTGGGGTCATCTGAAATCCATCGTTTACGTGACACCCATTGACAACGTTGAAATGCTTCGCCAACGTGTACAACAAGGATGCCAGAAAATCCGAGCAATACCTGGAATGTTTGAACGCGTCAGACAGTCTATGACGAGGCGTGTTCAGGCGTGTATTCAAGCGCAAGGTGGTCATTTTGAGCACTTCCTTTAAAGGTAAGGCGGATACTTGCTGGAACACATAACGGCCTGTAACTCGGAAACAAAGCGATTTCGGGCATATGTTTATATAAACTTTTTTCATTGTTTTCAGGTCCTGAATCCATCCTGAAAGTGCGTCCCACATGTTATGAAACACCCTGTGTATATATATATATATATATATATATACCTAGAAATGCATTACATAAACGATCCAACCTTTAAGACCTACCGTATAAAAATGCATGTAACAATTTCATTGCAACTAAAATAATTTAATTTCATATAAGTGTGAAATTTATTCACTAATTATTATTATTATCACAATTATTATGAATTCCGAAAAGTAAACACAAAATAGGTAGGCTGTATAAAGAGTAATAAAAGTTGAAGAGAAAAAAAAGAGCCATCGGACGGTATTTCTAAATTTTAAATAAGTCTCTCTCCACGACTGAAGAAAACGAAATCTGAAGAAAAAGGAATGAACGGGCGCTGTGAGAAGGAAAAAATAAACATTTAAATGAGACAAAACTGAGTCGAAAAGGTTAGAACAGTTTTTGAAAATGGAGCGCGCCATCTTGCATTACAGATAAAACGAATTTTTAAGGAATAGGAACCGGAATTTGTTTGCAATTGAGGTACACTGCATTTTACTGATTAATTTACAGAACAGAATATCTACTAATTTTATAAATACTATAAAACGGGTAGCAATGTATTTGGACGAAATATAACTTCGTACAGAGAACGTGGGAAAATGCCCCTATATTAAGTTAATAGGGCCACCGCTAGCCAAAAAATGTCGTGTACCCCATTCAATTCATTGTTTTATTCGTTATTTACTTTACTACTTTCCTCTTATCATTTCTCTTTCTTCTCTTTACACTCTCACTTCACTGTACTTTACAACTACGGGAAGACGGGTAGACGTGGCCACTATTATGATTTCGAACAAAGCAAAGAGACCGGAATAACTACACACTATTATTCATTATTTACTAACTTTTTATTTATACTGAAACAATTGCTCCAACGGAGTAAAGCGAGAGAGTAAATCGCGGAGAGAGACATAATTAATATTTTAAGTAAACAATAACTATGCAAAACTGATACGTGTGGATAGTTGGGAGGTAAACGAATATGGTCCAGTGAGTAGGTAGGTAGTTAATCTAACAATTATTAAATTCCTTTTATGTCAATGACTGGGTGGATGAAACCAATTGGTTGCTCACCAGAGTTATCTTCCACACTAGTATTTATATACTGCGTGATAGAGCGTGCTCGGTAGTAGACATACACTACTGATCAACCAACAAACAAAAAAGGACGCTGGTGGAAAAAAGCCGAAAACAAAGGACTTGCATCAAGAACGACTTGGCGACCGGGAAGGCTTGAAACAGAAAACCATCTCTACCAGCAAGTAGAGATAATCCAGGCCCCACTACAACTTACATATGTCACCATACACAAAGACAAAGACACAATAGGACCATGAGACACATACAGAAGCATAATATTAACATAAACTTATTACAGTACAACGTAGATGGCCTCACAAACAAAATCATGCAGCTTAGGGAATTCATACACAAACAAAACATTCACATAGCACTTATACAAGAAACAAAACTAAAACGCACACACAAAACACCCACCATCCCTGACTTCACGGCGATCCGTCAAGATCGTACTGGGGGTCATGGGGGTGGACTCATCACTTACATACGTAAAAGCATTAGCTACGTACACTGATGCCACCCAAAACATTACAAATACAATCCAAGCAGATAAAACGATTGAAATACAGGCAGTTAACATTAAAACATGCGCAAAACACAACACCACACACATCAACATTTACATCCCACCAGATAGTTCACCTCAGGTGCCAGCCAATTACAATTCACAGTTACACATTCTGGCCTTTCTCACTAATGTCATCTTTGGAGGAGACTTCAACGCTAAAGACACTAGTTGGTACCTGCACAACCAAAGCAACACCAGAGGCGCTAACATAGCCACACAACTAAACAGCCTCTTCATTCTTAACAATACAGAAGAACATACACACATACCACATCAAGCAGGATACTCAAACTCCTCCCCAGACATAACGTTCTGTTCCCATCACTAGCAACACATACACACTGGAGAACAGAAAAACAACCGTCATCAGACCACCTGCCCATCATCATTACAACACGTTCTACACACTGCCCCATCAACCTTAAGCACACTTACAGAAATTACAAGAAAGATGATTGGGAACAGTTCAAAATACAGACTGAGGAACAATTCACCACATTAAACAGCACACCCATCATAAACATCAATACAACACTCAAGACATTTAACCAGATCATCAATAATGAAAACAAATACATACCCAAGGGCAACATTAGGAAATACAACCAAAATTACACTAGAGAAATAGCCCATCTCATAAGGCAACGTAACAACCTCAAACATAACACACAAACACCAAACACAGAAGCAATAAAACAGCAGATACAACAGCTCAACACAGAAATAAACAACAAACTTAAAGAAAAACAAACAGAAACATTTAGGGAATTCATAACAACACTAAACCAATCCACAGATACATTCAGGCTATACAAGACTATAAACAGCATTATCCACTCTAACAGCGGCATTCACACCTCACACGCAGCTATCGGTCGCAGCCAAAATAACAAGTTAACATTCTAGTTAATCACTACGCAAAGATAAGTCACTTAAACAGGGACAACAACCAGAAACACGCAGACAGACAAACAGCTAGACACAAGAAAACCTACAGACTCGAAACAACCATTACACCCTTCAATACAGACCAAACCACCAACATCATCAAAAACATTGAGAATTCGAAGGCTACTGGACCAGACAACATACTGTATCTAACTTACACCTTAAACACTTGGGCCCATAGGGAATACTAGCTCTCACAAACATCAGCACATATTCATACCAACATTGTATTATTCCTGACATATGGAAACAAGGTAAAATTATTACACTACTCAAACCAAACAAAAATCCAACAGAACCAGCTTCCTATAGACCCATTGCTTTACTCTGCACACCTTCCAAAGTAACAGAAAGACTAATCTTACAAATCACTAACCCACACATACCACAATCGCCTACTCAACATGGATTCAGACCTCACCACTCAACCCGACATTACTCACTAACCTCACGCAGCACATCATGGATGGTATCAACTCCAGACGACCAGCTCAACGTACACTATTAGCAACAATAGACATTAGTAAAGCATTTGATGCTATCCCACGCTTCCCTCTCATAAACAAAATACTCAACACAAACATGCACAATAACACCAAAAGGTGGCTGAGCAACTATCTTTCAGGAAGATACTCACGTCACATTTAATGGCAAGTCATCCAAAAACAAACTTTTTCCGAATGGGGTCCCTGAAGGCTCTGTTCTCTCACCAACACTCTTCAACTTATACATGCATGACATTCCAACACCCATAGATAACAAGCTTACCTTATCATCATATGCAGATGATATCACTCTAACATCTACTCACAACAACATCGACACCGCTACAAATAACCTACAAACATACATAAACAGTATACAAGACTGGCTCACACACAATAGACTCAAAGTAACGCCCACAAAATCAACCATCACCTTGCTAACAAGCAACACAAAAGAACACCAGATAACTGCCAGATTACAGTATACTAAACACCACCAACATTCTACACACTCACAGGACCAAAATACTTGGGATCACATACAACACATTATTATCTTTTGTAAACCACATTCAGAACATTAAAAAGAAATGTACGTCAAGACTTAACACACTTAGGGTACTTAATACTACTTACAGATACAAACTTTGGACACCAGCAGGAAACAACAACACTCATATACCAACAATATATTCGCTCAGTTATGGGCTATGCTAGCCCATGCTGGGCACCCATTATCTCAAACACACACATAACACCTTACAGACAATACAAAACAACGCACTTCGTATCATTACAGGATGTACTCAAACAACACCAATAGAACACCTGCACACAGAAACAAAAATACTGAAAGTTAGGGAACATTTAGACATGAGGGGAACACAATTCATGGCAGCAGCGAAAACTAACCCACAACACCCTTGCCACTACATGTACAATCATGCACCAACACCTCGCACCATTAAGGTAACACCAGAGAGACATTATAACCAAATACTCCATTCCATACCACGCCCCACAGACATCACACAATACAGAAAACACATACACACACACCTAACCCACAAAGCACTGACATGACTCGGTCCGAATGCGGTCCTAGGTGCGAAGCCGCCACCCATTGACAGGTCAGAGACCAGCCTGAGCAGATCGGATAGAGTTAACTTAGCACGATTCCGATGTGGACATCACCCCAATTTACAGACATATAAACACAGACTAAACAACTCCATAGACGACACCTGCCACCTGTGCCAGGACACACCACAAACAATTGAACACATTATGACAGACTGTACCGCTCTAGCACAACATATAACACAACACAACATCGCTAGTGCGCTGAACCTCTGGTCCACTCCGGAGAGGGCGATCGGTTACCTGCGTGCCGCCGGCTTGTTCGATCAGGGTGGGCTGATCGGCTAACCAACAACAACAACAACCACCAGCAAGTACGCTCTCAGAAATTAAGCAACTAGAAGAAATATTTCAGTAAGAGATCAGGCCTGACTAAGGAGACCAGGACTTATCTAATAACACTCAGTAAGTGAACAATTGTATTTCTAAACCCCACTTTAGTGATAACATTTAAACTAGGTCCAATTAAATTAGGCCTACATTGTGGTCTAAGACCTAGCATCAACTCATAGCTTAACAAAGGCTAAGGTAAATTACCCTAACCTAATTTGGTGAGGAATCCTACTGTGGATCTCACTTTACCCACTCTGGACCATTTCCTGAATCTCTAGGCTGATCCCCGTGTGGGGAATTTACATACTTTAGGCTTAACCTTACTTAACAAAAATTGCAGAATTAAGGTAAATGGTCTAGCCTAAACCTAACCTAATCAAGCCTAAAGTAACAAATTTGCCTAATTAGGTCTACAACCCAAGGCCTAACTAGAAAAATTTACATTTAAGGAGTCCCATTCTTTTATAAGCTTAGAACTGAGTGCAACATACAGATTAACCAGAATCAAACTTACTTTTTCGTTTTTCTTTCAAGGTTTAGGATATTTATTGAACTAAATCTTGACATTAATTAAATACTCGGGGGAGGGGGGGGGGCTAAATTTAAAACTTGACTGTTTGTGTGATTACTCACTTTATTTGATCTCTCAGCTCTGATAATTAATTTCTTCTCACCTTATATTTCATTACAATCCCTAGTTAAACTATTTTGACTTAAACATGGGAAGTGATGAATTGCAACAATTAAAAAAGAAGAAGCGTGGGAAGTTGGTGCTGTTACTAAGACCATCAACATTTTTAACTATATTACACAACCAGGCGAGGAAGATTTAGCGTATGTAATTCTTAAATTGGAGAAACAAAAAAAGGATATAATAGCAATTGATGAGGGTATTTCAAAGTTAGTTGAACCCGAAATGGCTGATGAACAACTTACAGACTTTTACTCTGATAATAATCATCAGATGATCTCAATTGAACAGCATATCAGGGGACTACAGTCTCGTCTGAACGACTTAACACCAAATAAACCTGTTTCTGAGTTTAATCAAAGTAGAGCCAACCTCCAACAAAATTTAAGTGCCATGCCAAATCCCGAGTCACAAGAATTTAGGGCTAAGTTACCCATTTTGCTAGTACCAACATTTGATGGGGACAGGGCACAATTCCCATCTTTCATTGAAAAATTTGAGAGTTCAATAGGTAGTAAACCTTATATTCCAACTGTTGATAAGTTTAGCTACTTAATTAGTTTCTTTAAAGGTCCAGCCTATAACATGATAGCCACTTTACCAGCTGTGGGGGATTCATATGAAATAGCTCTTGATCTCTCGAAACGTAATTACATTAACAAAGATGAGATTATATTTGAATTAGCTCAACAAATTATTGATTTTGCACCTGTAATTGATAACCATAGTGATATGGAAAGATTGTATTTAAAATTAGAAGATATTATGGGACAACTGGTTAGCAATGAGACAGATGTTAAAGCTTCATCTTGGTTCATACAAGGAGCAGTTCTTAGGTGCCTCCCTTTAGGATTAAAAATCTTTTAATTCAAAAGACGGGAGAAAATTATCCTAATCTTGAAGACATCAGAAAACACTTTCCAACTATCCTAACTAATTTCAAATTGAGAAATAGTTCAACACAAAATAAGACCCAGACTATGGATAAACCAAAGACTGTCTCCAGAGACTAACTAGCTACAGCCAAACAGACAAAACTTGATACTGTAGACTCAAATATGTCCAACTATACCACATGAACACCTACATTACAGAACTTTAATGTAACTGCCTCCTCAACTTACACACCACATTGTAAATTTTGTGCAAGTGATGAACACAGTAGTAGTGGGTGTGGCAAATATTCAGATTTTAACTCAAGATCTAAAAGATGTGAACAGTTGAACCTATGTAAAAAGTGTACTGGCCAGGGACAATATAAGAAAGTGTAAATCTAGGTTAAAATTCAATTGTAAGTTTTGTAAAAGTTCAAGACATGTCACATCAATGTGTGATTCACTGAAGTGTCCAAACAACAATATTCAAATTCAAAAGATACCTCCTCCAAACAAAGATAATCAAGAAAATGCCACTTTCATGAGGCATTCTGTTTGTTCAAACAACGTAGCAAAAAACACTGAGGGTCTTTTACCAACTATTATTTTGGACTTAGTGAATGGTGAGGGTAGCACCACTCGGGCGAGCTGTCTTATAGATTCTTGTTCTCAACAAACATTTGTCTCACAAAATTTAGTCAATAAATTGGGTTTGACACCAAACCCAAATGAAAAAAGAACTCAGTATTACATCCTTTGTTAAGGATGACTCAAACAAAATAGCTATAAAACAATTGACCTAGAACTACATGTAGGAAATGGACTAGAAAAAATTAAAACGTTTATTGTAAAGTAAGACAAAACTAAATGGGTGCACCTAAACTAAAGCAAACTATTAATCATCTGAGGAAACAGTACAATATAGCTGATAAACATATCACAAACAACACAGTAGCTAACATTGAAATGTTAATGGGGGCAGATTATATTCGTCTTATTCATAGGGGCATAGTGAAAATAGGTAATGGTATAGCTTATCAGACACCCTCAAGGATAGCCCCCTTGGGTGACCTATCCAGATACAACCTAGACCTAAACCAGAATAGTTCATGACTAACAAATACTATGTGCCTCAACTCAGTCCTACATAACACCTGTAAGAATAGCAACATTTTGAATAATATTATAACAACTGAAGAACATTAATTCATCACTATCACATGAAACTCTAGATAAGGCAATTCAAACTTTATGGCTGCTACAATTTGTGGGTATACATGACACAAATCAAACTTCAGAAGATCAGTTAATGGTAGAAAGATTTGAAGACACCATTCAGTGCAAAGACAATATTTATTTTTTTGAGTTACATTGGAAAATAAACTGTCCAACTTTAAGAGATAATCTCAAAGTAGCTAAAGGACATTTATATAAAGTAATGAAAAAGCTCAAAAAGAATAATAGAATTCAAATGTACAGTGATGTCTTCAAAGAACAGCTACAGAAAAGCTTCAATGAAGAAGTAACAACTAACTCTTTTAAAAAAGATGGTTGTCATTATTTAACCCACAGGGGGGTTTATCGACAAGATGCCCCAACAACAAAACTCAGAGTAGTTTATAACTGTAGCCTCAAACACAGTGATAAACACAGTTTGAGTGATTGCCTGACTGAGGGTCCTAATCTCATTTCTGACCTTGTGATGATCTTACTCAGGTTCAGGTTTGATAAATATGCCTTACAAAGTGACATTTCAAAGGCATTTTTGAGAATAAATCTTAAAAATGAATATGACAAGACTCAACTTAGGTTCTTATGGTTCAGGGATCCATTGATTTGAATAAAGGGTTCATAACCTTTAGATTCAATGTTGTGTTGTTTGGAGCCAACTGCTCACCTAGCCTATTAGCATTGACAATTCGACATCATTTGAACCAGTTTAATAACTCTTTCACACTAAACTTCCTTAAGGAACATTTTTACGTAGACCTCTGAATTATCTGAGGTCTATGAAAACTCTCAAAACATTATGCAACAAGGTAACTTTGAACTTAGAGAGTGGTTTTCAAATGATGAGGATTTAAACAAAAAGATTTTAAAAGATAATAATGGTCTTACTGAACCATCAGACAGAGTTAAAACTAGGTATGAACTAGTATTTGGATGCAACTTCTAACGATCATGATTCATGATTCAATCTGCACTAAAAGTTTTAAACTTGATGAGGAAGCTAATACTAAAAGACAAATATTACCAGAGGCTTCCAAAATTTTTGATCCCATGGGTTTATTCCTGCCTTCAACAATAAGATCAAAGATTCTCCTCCAAGAACTTTGGAAGACAAATGTTGGGTGGGATGAGCCAATAACAATTGAAGGTCAAAAATCTTGGAAGAAGTTAGCTATTGATTTAACAAAAGTGAAACATTAAAATACCGAGGTGCTGTGGGTTTAGGGATAAACCCCAGAGACTTCATGTATTTGCTGATGCAAGCACACAGGCAAAGGGGAAAGTTGCACCTCTCAAACCTACCCGAACCATACCTCAATTGGAACTATTGGCTGCTGCATTAGCTATTAAGATCGTTTCATTTCTTAAGGATGCTTATCATGATGTAAACATAACTGATATCCACATCTGGCTCGACAGTCAGATTTGTCTTGCCTGGATACGGAATGATAGCATTAACAGTAAGAACATCTTTGTAAGAAAGAGGCTAAAAGAAGTAGCTGAAGTTAATGAAAGCCTACAAGTCAACTTTCACTATGTTCCAATTAATCAAAATCCAGCAGACTTTCTGACCAGAGGTTTATCCTACAAGTTGTTGAGGTCAAACAAAGCTTGGTTTATGGGACTTAAGTGGCTTTGTAATAGAGACCAATGGCCTGCGGAACAAGTTAGCCTGACATTACATTTAACCTTTTTAAATGAAAAGGTTGAACCAATCACTAATTATGAAAATTATTCTGACTTCAACGAGCTTGTCAGGGTCATAGCCTACTGTTTGAGGTTTGCTCACAACTGCTTACATACAATTAACAAACAACTAAATAAGAACAATCGCAATTATACAGAGGTTGCAACCAAGTACTAGATAGAGCATGCACAACAAAAAGAGTACAATAAAGAGTTAGAATTCTTGATTAATGGGAAAGAGCCTGTACCATCAGTAGTTGTGGATCTAAACTTGTTCAGGGTCTTCTAAGGTGTAAAGGGAAACGAGATAAATCAAAACTGTCTTACAAAAGCAAACATCCAAATCCAATCCTTTTACCTAGATTTAGCTATCTGACAACATTAATCATCAGACAAACACACAATGATGTACATCATATGGGGGTACCACAGACACTAACTGCATTAAGAAAAACTTATTGGATACCCAAGGGAAGGGTCACTGTTAAAACAGTCATCATTGAGTGTGTCACATGTAGGCGTATTCGTGCTAGGCCCTATAGGAAACCAAATCCTCCTGCTTTGCCGGAGGAGAGAGTTACTCTCAACAGACCCTTTGAGACTGTAGGCATTGACTATACAGGAGCATTGACTGTAGGGATGGTTGACACTGAACAAAAAATGTACATTGTACTGTTTACATGTGCTGCCTCACGAGCTGGTTATCTGGATGTTGTGGAGGACCTTACAGCAGAATCCTTTGTTGCTGTCTTTAAGAGATTCTGTGCACGACATTCAGTACCCAAGACAGTTTGGACTGACAACACTACATATTTCAAGGCTGGTGAACAGGTCATTGACGACTTGTTAAGTCATGAAGTCACACAATTATATGTACAAAATTCAAACATAAAATGGAAGTATATTCCAATTGCCTCTCCTTGGTATGGCTCTATCTGGGAGAGGAATATACAGACAGTAAAGAATTGCTTGAGGAAAGCAATTGGTAAAAAACGGATACACTTGTTTGAGTTGCTCACTCTCCTGGCTGAGATTGAGAACATCATCAACAATAGACCACTCACTTATGTGAGTGACAACATTAATGACCCTGAACCATCAACTCCAAATCATTTGATTCGGGGAGAACAAGTTAGTTTTCTGACAGACTACAATATAGACTCTTCAGAAGACCCAAACTGAACTGAACAACATGATGAACTCCAGACTACGTTACAACACTTAACTAGAGTTAAAGCTCATTTCATTAAACAGTGGAAAACTGAGTACTTGATGGGTCTAAGGGAACGACATAAACAAATGACTAAGAAGGATTGGGCTGACACAATTAAGGTAGGGGACCTTGTTCTAATACACGACAGTACTCCAAGACAATACTGGCCTCTGGCTAGAGCTTTAGAATTCAGACCAGAGGCAGACGGGGTAACAAGAATGGTCAAATTAAGGACTTCGACGGGTCACACAACAAGAGACATTTCTCTTTTGTACCCCTAGACTCTGGACCCAAAACAATGCACTCTGGAGAGCCCTCTCCACCGACAGTAACTACTGGAGACACTGAACTTCCAGTAACTATACCCTTGACAGTAGAAACGGTAACACATCCTACTACAACAATGACAGACACAAGACCTCAGCGACAAACAGCGTTGAAGGCGCGACTAGTTTTACAGCAAAAAATAGACGCTGGGGAATTGTAATTTCATCTTCTAACTTTCACTTTTCCTTTTCTTATGGTAAAGACCATGACCAGTTTCATCCTATGGATGTATATTTTTCTTCTAACTAAATGCTACATCTTCTCCATGAGAAGGTGAGGATAGTCACTGTTAATCGGATTAACAGGCATTTACAATCAAGTAGTTAGCTAGTCTACACTCAGACATAAAAATTGGTGACAATGACACCAAGATTTTTATCTCTCGGGGCCCCCAGTATATGGAAAACTGATACGTGTGGGTGGTTGGGAGGTAACGAAAATGGTCCACGTAGTAGGTAGGTTGTTAATCTAACAATTATTAAACTCCTTTTATGTCAATGTCTGTGTGGATGAAACCAATTGGTTGCTCACCAGAGTTATTTTCCACACTAGTCTAAGACCTAGCATTAACTCATAGCTTAACAAAGGCTAAGGTAAATTACCCTAACCTAATTTGGTGAGGAATCCTGCTGTGGACCTCAATATACTCTAACCGCTCTGGACCATTTCCGGAATCTCTAGGCTGACCCTACAAGGCTAGGCTTAACCGACTTTACAGTTACACTGGAGATATTAGGGGTGGGTTAATTGGGGACCACTTCATACAGAGCATTTTTCACAATAACATTCTAATACGAAAAAACACCTAACCAAGTCACATCCCGCCCAAAGACTGAATTGCCAAAACTGGATATTTCACTCAGCCTCCAACTGAGTGAAATGTCCCGGGTGTTCCAACTCGCACTTTATATTCTTAATTTCAAACAAACCATTATTAATTTCTTATTAAACATTATTAAATTCTTATAAACAAAACATTCTTTTCTTATTAGACATTATCATCTTTAAAAAAAAAAAATACACTACAACGAGTTTATTTGGTTTAATTAATATAGGCATTCACTTCACTTAAATACCTAAAGGAATAGGCCTATCCTTTTGAGTTATTAGGTTTATATTACTTGGTATTCACTCAGAACTTATAGGAAGATCAACTACGTCTCCCTTGCTTAAAGCAACGCTTGCAACGCTCTCAGCTCTGGTGCTAATATAAATTTCTTTGTCTTCAATTTCGCTGACTTTACAAAATCTCCAAACGTCTAATCTTCTCTCGAAATAATTTTCATGCGTCAGCGATGGAAAACTTTGATACGAAATAATGCATTTTTCTTGTTATGTGGACCCAATGCCTCCATATTGGGTTCTATGTATGGCAATTATTTTCATTCTCAATAGGCTATGTCGCCAATTCCGAGGCAATTTTGTAGATATTTAATTCAATGAATTAATAATTTGTATTTAATTAAGAAATAAAGGTACCACATACGATATCATGTTGTAGGCATATATAGTTTTTCCATAGCCACATTACTAATGGTCTCAGCAGCATTGCCTTCTGTTGCAGTTAATTTGTTGATAGTTTGCGTTGGAGATTCATGATATGTCAGAGTATTCATTTCTGGGTAGATACGTACTACCTGCTGCCCACTGTTAGGGTGATTGTTCGTGTTCATACAAGCTTTTATGTCATTGGACTTTTCTTTCAGAACTTGAGAGTAAAGTACCTTACCGTTTTCTCCCTTCTGTAGTTTGGATATACAGCTCTGCTGAGCTGTGAGAGAAGATGGTGTGATAATAGGAGCGGCAGGCCTCAGGGACTTTTTTAAGGAATTTTTACTAGTGTGCCACTTTAAAAAAAAAGGGCACATATATGATATCTAAAAAAGGCAGACATCAAGTACTAATACTAATATACTAATAAAATACTAATCACTAAATAAAAATACTAATCACTACCTTATCTTCGGTATCCACAGGTATTCACTATCTATATAAGCAGTAACAGTAAAGTGAAAACCAACACTAAACATCGAAAACAGCGAAAACGTTACCTCCAATTCCTCTAAACGCACATAAACAATCCCTCTTACCGCCACAGTCAGTCACTCAGCTGATCGCTCCCATTTTCTTCTCAAGTGCATGGGAGACCTTGCTAGAATCAATATTTTTACTCCAAAGCTTAAAATTGACTAGTGAGCCAATAAAATGTGACTAGTGGGCCAAATACAAGGGCAAGTGGGCCATTTGTCCCACTAGTATATATGTTAAAAAAGTCCCTGGCAGGCCCCCTATCCTGAGGATCACTATGCTGTGTCGTGATGATGGCGTCATCCAGAGCTGGCAGGGCACTTTGCTTGCTGCTCATCTCAGCTTTCAAGACTGAGATCCTAGAGGTCATTTTTCTGTGTTCCGAGGTTATGCTGCTCTTTTAGCTCTCTGTTTTGACCATGCTGGGTATGCAGGCCACCTTTCAATAGCTGCACCTCATCGTGAAGTGATTCTATTTTACTTAAGAGTATCGTCACATCAATAGAGTCGAAACGTATGGGTGGTAAGTCCAGGTTCTCACTTGCAAATATGGGCCTCTCGTTAGTAGCGTTTATTTACAAAATCTTTTTAACGATGTCCTCAAGGTTGAGCATACTTTTCTGTTCGCCTTTGCGATGGATAAGCCTCTTGTCCGAGTTCCCATTGATTGGGTATAATGTAGACAATTTTGCTTTAGCAGTTTCTATCTCTTCACTACTATAATGTTTTTCACATAATGTGATTATCGTGTCACTGGGTAATAAGTCAATCTTCACATTAATGAAACACAAAATGTTGTTGATAACAACACTTGGCCCATCTGAAGATCCTTCCGCCATCGTTTAGTTCCGAAATACTAGTCTATGGTGACTCTGACGCGGCTGTGCAAGTTTTCCATGTTGGCCTTAGCCAACGCCACAACAACTTTTATCAGTAATTAAAATTCTTAACTTTCACATTTACAGTATATATTAAGCTAATAGTAAAAGTTAACTAATACTTTTGAAATCATTGAAATCGGTTTAATGATGAATGAGGAAAATAAATTCGTACAATAATAATAATAATTATAAGAAAACAACGGAAAGAACACAATATTTTCTAGACAACTTTTAGTACTTATTTGTACATTTCAATTTTATTTGTGTATTTTAATTTTATTCACACATTGTACATTTTGTATGCACTTTGTATGCACAATTTTCCTTCTGGTTTCCACATACTCTACTTTAAACGCTGTCATTCCGTTTGTATTTATTTCAGGGCGCTGAAATTTATAAAAAATAATAATAATAAACACATCTAAGTTTATTTTATAAAAAAATTATTTTATTAACATATCACAAGTGAAAGTAGTTATAAAAGTTCAAAATTAGCTTTTAAAAATTTATATTTTCAAGAATGAAAAGAAAGATATGAGCAGGTGCTGTCTGTCCTCTGATAGAGGCTTAGGTCTACATTGTAATATCTGTAAATATATCAGCTTTATATACATTTTAACGGAAAGAGTGCGCGATGTGACCTCCATTTTGGCTAATTACAGCGTGGACGCGTCGTTTCCATTGGAGAACGGGGACCTGGATATGCTTCTTTGAGACTTGCTACTAACATTCTTCGATGCGTTGTTGAAGCTACTGCACTGAGTGCACTGATTTGAACAGTGTCTCGTGGTCTGCATACAAAATAGGGCAAAATTCTAGAATTCAAACGCAGTTCGAAGAAAGAGTTCATAATAGCTTCGTAATATGTTAAGTTAGACGAGATTACTGTAGATTAGATTGATTAGATTTAGTTAGGTTAGGTTAGATTATGCTAGGTTAGGTTGGGTAGGGTCCTAATTATGGACTGTGTCCGAACTGCGTCTGGATTCTGGAATTTTACCCAAAACAGTGTAAAGCAGGGCTTCCCAACCGCTATCATGTGCAACCCCGAAAATCGTGTTCACACAATTCACGACCCCAAATACTGGTCAAAGTTTGACAAATTCCCCAAAAGTTATTTTATATATTTTATACATTCACTGCTCGAAATGGAGGATAACGCGTACCCCCACTTCTCTAATTTGGCATTTTGCGTACCACCACTTCTTGTGCATGATAATCCCGTTTCGGCGTATGATCAGGGCCCAAGTATGGCACCTCTAGGCCCTGGTACTCCGTCACATTTCGGGCCCCCTTCTCATAGCTCTAAAGATAAACATTGCTTCTTCATCCAAATTATATGTTGTTAAACCAAATAAACGATAAATATCAAGTATTTTTAAATATAACATAGTACAACGCCTTCAAATTGAAACTACCTCTAATAGAAGCAAATTTATTGACGTCAACATACGATAAATAAAAAAGAAAACAGGGATGAAACACTCAAGCCCGAAAGACAACACGAACTTAAGGAATTTATATATATATATATATATAACCTCATTGGATTATCAAAAATCAACTTAAAAATTAATTTTTGTTGCCTTTTTTTGAGAAAAGTCATTAAATTATCAAGCTGAAGTCAATGTTCTTGGCGATTGCGCTCTCTGTCGACAGAAGCGAAAGGTATGATAGTCGCTCTTGGCCCATTTTTAATCTCATGCAGTTTTTTATATGAGCTAACTTGCTGAAACTTCGTTCAGCCTCAGCAACAGTAACTGGTAGAGAGCAACAAAGACGAAGAACGATGCAAACTTCATTGAATACTGGCTGCAGCTTTTTGACGTAAATTTGATTCAGCAAAATGAGAGGAGGTAGTTCAGTGTCTTGGTAGAATATAAACCTAAATATTTTCTTCAGGTGCAACATTTCGATGGCAAAGTTGCTTGAAAGGTCTGTTGAATATTTTTGGGCTAAGGTCTTTGATGCAGCCTCAAGTTCAACGTTATCTAGAGACATGTCGTTTAATATTGATTTAAATGTGACATATATGTTCTTGGTTGCCTTAGACCGATAGTCCAAATCATTCTCAACATAATCTAAAGTACCATAAAAGACATTTCTTCTAAATGCAAATTCTTCATCTGATTCATTAGACACGGATAAACTTGACTTTTCTGTGAAGTTCAAGACTTCGTCATGAAACATTTTTTGCTTCTTCGCCCTCTTCTCTGGGAAGTTTGGTGTAATTCCCATGCTGTTTGCAACATGACGAGCTTCTGACAAAATGGCCATCCATTTGCCTCTCATTTGCCTTAGTTCTTCGCAAACATCTGCGATGATTGCTGATGCCGTATCAAGTGATATTCCACATGATTGTATAAAGTTTGAAAGTACCTTTATCCAAAAAGTAGTCAACATAATGCAAGGAAATGAGTTAAAGTATGTTTTCAATGACATTACTTCTGAACGAATCTCAGGTATTAGACTTGAAGTTTCTAAAATGCACTCTAATGCTTTAAGAATGCCTGGTAGATGCATTGCTATTGGACGAATAGCATCCACACGCGCACTCCATCGTGTGTCAGACTGACAATGGAGAGAACATTGAATTTTATCTTTCAAAATTTTCAACTGTGATGGACTACCACTGAAAAACGCATACAAATGCTAAACACAGCCAAAGAATGTAACACTTTCAGGACATAATGCTGCTGCGTGAACTCCTGTAAGATTTAGTGTATGAACACCATAAAGAGAATACTCGGCAAGTTTATTTTTATTTTTAATGCATGCCTGGACACCTTTCACCTTTCCTGATATGTTCGATCCATTGTTGTATCCCTAACCCCTACAATCATCCAGAGGAATTTTAGGATATTCTAATCTTGAAACCAATATATCATTCATCTCTTCTCCAGTTTTCTTATCAAAGTCTATAAATTCAATAAACCTTTCACGATTTTCAAATTTATGTATTTCTTGATCTTGAACCACAAACCCTAGAATTAGGACATTTTGCTCACGATGAGAGGCATCTGGAGTTGAATCAACTATAAGAGAATAGTAGATGGTTTTATCTCTTTCGTCTAAAATGGCTTTTACCACAGCCTTACCACATAATTCTATAAATTCCTTTTGGCTCTGCCATAATAAGTAATGAGCGTGACCTTGCATGCTCTTGCCTTCTGCTTGCTTTTTTTAACTTTGGCCGAATGTTTATGAGTCACTGTCATAACGACCAAGCAACTAAAGAGTCACCAGAAAGTTGCCATTGCGATGGTCACCTATCACATTATTATCACCTTGAAATGATAAATATCTTGTTGCAAGATCTAAAGTGACATCCAACTGTCTCTTGAAAGTCGCTTTCTATTCTTCAGCTTCACTTAGTATTTGTTTTTGAATCCCATTATCAATTCCATGTCCGAAAAGTGACTGTTCTAGTGTTTTCCACTTACAGTAGCTGAGTTTATGATCCAGGCTTTTTTCATGCTCAGGAAGTCTTGCATATAGCTTTCTTCAGTGTTTCATAGATGGTGAATAGCCTTCCCTTTTTGCAAGTATACTGCACTGATCAAATATAATATACCTGGTCAGTATAAAATCCAAGACAAATAAAAATGGCAAAGATTCTAAAAAATGGGCAGGTTTGTAAGCGTTCTTATTTTACTTCTTTTCATCTTTCACCCCTCTCCTATTTTCTCCGACTATTTTTCTGACTTGTCGGCAGTGGCCGGCGGATGATGATGGTGAGTCTTTTTTTCTCTTTTTCTGAATGAATGTTAACCCACGAGCAGTGGCGGATTTAAGGTGCGCGGGGCCCTAGGCCGGTTGGAGTGCGGGGCCCCAAACTACGCAAAGCTAGCTTAATTAACTGAAATGAAGATTTACACCCCCATCCCCCAGTGGTGACCTTACGGGGCCCTCAAATCAATGGGCGAGCGAAGCGTTAAAATAAATTTACTTTTTAAACAATATTCAATTTATTGATAATTAATTAGCCAAATGACCATTTCATAGTTGAACATTACACATTTGTTTTTTTGAAGCTTAACAATAAAAAATAACTATAATAATACACCATTAACAAAAAATAACTATAATAATACACCATTAACAAAAAATAACTATAATAATACACCATTAACTAAAGAGAATACCACTTGACTGACATGCAAATGATGCAATGAGTGGGTTTTGTTTATTGCAGGCAATTTGTACGGTACACTTAACTATTTCTCAGTCAAAAAATATTTTTTTCTAGCCTTCTTACTTGCAAACTGTTTGATGACATCAGTAAAATCAAGCACCCTTAATTTCTCATGCTCAATGCTCAACAGGGTGAGTGAAGACAAACGGTCCTGCCCCATGGTGTTTCTTAGATAATTCTTGACTAGTTTCATCTTGGAGAATGATCGCTCCCCAGTGCAGTTTGTGACAAACATGCAGAGATAGAGTCGTAATACAATTTCAACATTAGCAAATGTTTCTACCATGTCATGTCTGTGAATTATCTCATACATTTCTAGTTCAGGACTTTTTGCAGCCTTTGCACCACCTGATGAAGGAGCACTTTCAGGTGAATCTCTTGGAATGGATTTCATAAGGTGTGCAAACTGCAAAAGCTCCGACTCCAATCCAGCCTCCAAGTCCTTAGGATATGAAGACACAAGCTTTTCAGCAGATGCTTTAAGCTCAGTGTTCGTTTTGTTTGAGATTTCTGATAAAAACCCAAATTTCTCTCGAAGGTCGCTGTAAGCAGCAATGCGTTGTTGTAGGGCAGCACAGAGCTTGTCAATGATGGGCAAGAATGCAGTCACTCTAAACTTGTCCCTCCCTGTCAGCATAACATCCTCCGCGGAGTCTAGTTCATCGTGGTGACGCTTGCGCTTCCTAATACGCTGCGTGTCGGCGTAGTATGCATCATTACTCGTCACATCACAGGGATCACACTTAGCCATAGCTTTTGCTTCAAAGTCATCGAACTGGGATCTCAGGTCTTTAGCAAATTGTAAAAGAGACTCTAGCAGTGTGACAGCTGTGTTGAGGGAGAGCCCAGATTTTTGCAGCTGGATACTGCTACTCTGAAACCTTTCCAATACTGTATCCCAAACTTCAAGAAGAATCACTGTTTCAAGTTTTTTCAAACCTTTGAGAAGACCACTTGCTTCAGCTCTTGTTTCAACTGGCTGATTCTGATCTGAGAATAACTCTTCCAGAACAATGATGTTTTCTTTGTGTGCTCTACTGAGAGCAGCTACAGCATCTGCTCGTGCTGACCAACGAGTGTCTGAAAGTATTTTATCAACTTTCAACTTCTTATCTTTATTAGTCTCTAGTACCTCACGGTGTCTCCTCCAACGATAAGTAGATGCAACAAGAAAGGAGTACATATTTTGTACCAGAGCAAACAATGACACTGCAGCAGGACAGCTTTCTGCAGCACACTTAGCCACCAAGTTTAAGGAATGAGCCATACATGGTATGTACTCAGCTTCACTACACTCATTCTTGATTATCTGTTGGGTCCCCAGATATTTACCAGACATGTTGCTGGCATTGTCATAGGACTGTCCTCGGCAGTCGATAACTGGAATGTTCTTCTCTTTAAGAAAATCAAGAACAGTTGTAGCAATATCTCTGCCAGTGTGGCTTAGCATGGGAATAAACTGCAAAAACCTTTCAACTGGACCTGTAGTAGGCAGTACATAGCGGATTGTAAAAGTAAGTTGATCCATGTGTGAAATATCAGGTGTGGAGTCAACAGAAATTGAGAAGTACTTTGCTGTTTTTACTTCATCTGTTATTGAGGACATAATCTTTTCTGCCATTATTCCAATGACTTCCTCAGAAATGACATGGGACAAGTAGGAAGTATGACCACTACCTTTGTTTGCGTGTTTCTTGATATGTGCTGCCAAGAAACTGTCGTATGTGCTCAGCAGCTCTAGAATCCCAAGATAGTTTCCATTGTGTACTGATCCAATTACTTCATCTTTACCTCGAATGGCTAGCCCGCGTTCGCAAAGTAGCTTTAAAACATCTACACACCTCCTCAATACGGTTCTAGGACAGTTCATACCAGGACAGCTCATACCAGGACAACTCATACCCAGACAACTCATACCCGGACAACTCATACCTAGGACAACTCATACCTAGGACAACTCATACCTAGGACAACTCATACCTAGGACAACTCATACATAGGACCAGAAAAAAAAAAAAAAAATTAATGAAAACATTTATTTTGTAAAATTAAAAATTAAATTTAAACATTTAGAATTCATGCAAGTTATTAATGAAAACATTTTGAAATGAAAACATTTATTTTGTAAAATTAAAAATTAAATTTAAACATTTAAAATTCATGCAAGTTATATACAGTATATATATATATATATATATATATATATATATATTATATATAATTATATATATGATACACACAGACCGTGCATGGAACAAGGAACTCTTCTGGGATAATTAAATCCACTATAGTCTGAATAGTAATGGTAAATGACAAATACCATAGTTTTTCTTTTTCATGATGCAAGCCCGACGTGGGCAACGGGTCTCTCGCAAAGAGGTCCCATAAATATAGCTTCCCTCACCAGTTATCTGCAAAGCAGACAGGATCCAGCTTTGGGACATGGATCTAGGGTTTAAAGCAGCCTAGCCCCACTACATTTAGAACCTCAATATAAGTAAAAGACTCGTTGCATTCACGTCGGATTGAATAAATCAAAGAAAAAGGGCAACGAGTCTTTTACTTATATTGAGGTTCTAAATGTAGTGGGGCTAGGCTGCTTTAAACCCTAGATCCATGTCCCAAAGCTGGATCCTGTCTGCTTTGCAGATAACTGGTGAGGGAAGCTATATTTATGGGACCTCTTTGCGAGAGACCCGTTGCCCACGTCGGGCTTGCATCATGAAAAAGAAAAACTATGGTATTTGTCATTTACCATTACTTATTCGGACTATAGTGGATTTAATTATCCCAGAAGAGTTCCTTGTTCCATGCACGGTCTGTGTGTATCATAAAAAACTCAGGGAACCATTGGGTTCATTGAATGCCCAGTTAGGTCAACTGTACGCCCTTGACGATTGGTTAGGTTTAGTCGTGATATTTTCGTTAAAACTAACGAAAACATCACGACTAAACCTAACCAATCGTCAAGGGCGTACAGTTGACCTAACCGGGCATTCAAATTTTATCTTATGTAAATAATGGTTCTCTATTTATTATATGTTTGCAATAAATAATAAATTTGTTGTTATTGTTTTCTTATCTTATTTTGGTTAATTTGTAGAGTTTAAACTTTCGGGGTGGATATAGATGAAAAGATCAACATTGGGGTGGTAATTGTTGAAGAGAGTATGAGTTGTCCTAGGTATGAGTTGTCCTCCTAGGTATGTTTCCTAGGTATGAGTTAGGTATGAGTTGTCCGGTCTGAGTTGTCCGGGTCTGAGTTGTCCGGGTATGAGCTGTCCGGTCACGCCTCAATACTGCTTGCCAGTACTCGCATTCACTTTCATATTGTTGTACTAGATTAGAGTCAATACGGGCACCCGCAGTCTTTCGATATATCATTTCGACCATACTTTTCCTGTGCTGATCTGACCTACTGTGAGATTCTATGACATACCTAGCGTTCTTCCAACCATTGAAGCCAGTTGTGAATGAGCTTTCCACCTTTGACATACGCTTGCAAGCAAAACAATACACTTTACCAGTTGTTTTAGAGTAACAGAGCCATTTAAGATTAATTTCTTGGCCAGATAATGAATGAGTTCGAGTGAATAATGTCTTTGTACAATGACGGGTTCTGTTTAGCTCTTTCACAGCTGACTCTTTGAAGTCATCATCACAGTGTCGACATTCTGCGCTTCCCTTTTTCAACCAATAGTCACACACATTTTCAGTAATTATTTTAGGCCATAATCCAAGATCCGTTTCAAATCCTTGTTCAGTACCGGTATTCATAACTTTCACTTCCTCTTGTGTCTCCTCACTGTCACTGTGTTCAGGTTCAATTGCGCTAACTACACTAGGTTCAGTACTAGTTGTGGCTTCTCCAGTTGTTTCAGGCGTAATTGGTGTCTCTACTGATTCAGATTCAGTTTGACCGGATTCAGTTTGAGTTTGTGATTTTGCAGATTCAGATACTGTTGGATATGTCAACCATTGAGTTATTTTTGGTAGTTTTTTTACTCTTTGGTTTACGTCTGCCTTTTCTTGTCGTTTAACAGAGCCAGCTTTATACTTCCTCCCTTGATCACGATCACGACTTGTTGATTTCTCCATTGTGCCTCAGTGCAGCCTCACTGCCTTATCCTGAAACATAAAAACATAAAAAACAAACTGTTTACACTTGACGCTCGGTTTAGTATTAATTAATACAGTTTAATTAATTAATTAAATACAGACACTAAACAGTTGTTCGGGTGAAAAAGTCGCTTTATGGGAAAAGTCGCCAGCCCCCACCAGTGGCGACTTTTTCCTTAAATATGTATAAAATGTATTTATTATGAAATCTAAGCTAAACTGACCTAACCTAGCCTAAGTACGTTTCATATAAAAAAATTAATTACATTAATTTAACATTTTTCAACTTATTTATGTTATTATAAAGCTGACTAAAACTCCCCCATCCCCATTTATTGACTGGCGACTTTTTCGAGATACGACTTTTACCATTACTTACCACTAAACACACTCACATGTGCACTCCACAGCGGCCTGAATAGAACTAAACTCCCGCCAGCAAAGAGAGTGATACCATAATTATCACTAATCATTAATCAATTGTATTATTTATAGTGGAATCCAACATTATAATTATATGTGAGGGCGCGGGGCCCTCACAGGCGCGGGGCCGTAGGCCATGGCCTACTCGGCCCCCCCCTAAATCGGCCACTGCCCACGAGTGATAGGTGTTCCTCCTTACTTAACCCCTTATTCTCTTCTCTTCTCTTCTCTTAACCCTCTACTCTTTCCTTTCTCTCGGGCTAACCTTAGAGTGGATCTTAGGGTCTTTGTTAGCCTTAGCTTCTGTAAATCTGTAGATCTGTAGATAGTTTTGTAACATTTTATCCATTTAATGTCGTTTAGATGCAATGAATCATTAATTTCTGTGACCATGCAAACACAGTCTTAACTCACTGTCATACCATGCAAACTACAAACATGCAAGAAAAGAGAGTTAAAGACATGCAAAGTAAGGAGAGGTTAAGGGGAAAAAAAAAAAAGTAGGTAAAAAACAAAAAATGGGTTAGTTTACGCTACGAGCTACATCTACGTTCGTGTTAGTCTAATTTTTTTTTTTTTTATTGCTGGCATCACACGCTGGCATGTCACAAGCTGGCATTAATCGTCAACAGACTCATCCTCGACCACCACCCCCAGAGCTCCTGTTACTAATTGTTTTTTTTATTTTAAACAACGTTAATATTTTTAAAATACCTATCTAAATGGTTCTTAAACATATTAACGCTGGTAGAGTGAACGACTGACGCGGGAAGATTATTCCATTTATCAATTAATTTAAACGTAAAGAAGTTTTTAGCGATATTAGTAATGAAACGTCTGCCACGCAACTTAAATCCGTTATTACGAGTATTACTATTATCGAAAGTGAACAGTTTGTCAAAATTTGCGTTATCGATGTTATTAACGATTTTGAAAAATTCAATAAGCTTCCCCCTTAATCTCCTAGTTTCGAGTGAATACAGGTCTAACTCTTTAATCCTATCTTCATAAGGCTTGTTGCGCAATGACGGAATAAGTTTCGTGGCACGACGCTGAACCCTTTCTAACCTATCAATATCCTCACGCAAATACCGGCACCAAAACTGAACGGCATATTCTAAATGAGGCCTGAGTGGGACTTGTAAAGGGGCAATATAATATCCTTCGATATGTGCTGTTAGCAAATTTTATGCCAAATTCGCGTTATCATCGAGCGTGGCATTTTTCCTAAGAATTGTTGCAGAATATTCTACTGCGGATCGCGCCAATGAGTAATAAAAAAAAAATCTTTATATTTTACCCATTTGTTCGTTTAGTATTTAGCCTCTGAGCCACCATGCGGCTCCCGGTCCCCTCAGCTTCCCGGGCCCCAGGTCAACTGTCCCTTCTGTCCCCTCCATGCTTGGGCCATGCGTGTGATTACACTCAACCGCACTCTCACCCCAACGTCTCGTTCGGTTTCTGTGTTACAAGTTTAATACACGTTTAAGACTTGCTCAACTTCAAACGTCTCACGGCCTGGGAATCAGTCAGATTTGCCAGAAATATCAAATTTCTTAATTTATCTATCCAACTTGTTTGAAAATAAATTGTCGCATAAAAAAATATTATGCTCACGTAGTTTTTCTTTTAAATTTTGTATATTTGTTACTTTTGGTGCTAATTTGGTTGTATGGTACTTTTTAAACGAATATTTGGTAATACTTGATAAAACAGATTGGCAACGCAAGTTACGCAGCCAACACTGGAATCAGTTGTGTTGGTATACTCCTCTGAGCAGTGTTTCCACTTCTAAGGAGTTTTCCTGATTCTCAGGAAATTTAGGCGCTCCGAGGAAATTTCTCAGGAAATCTAAGGAATATTAACTCTGGAATATTGAGTAACATAATAATAATAATAATAATAATAATAATAATAATAATAATAATAAGCTATTCTTTCATACTTATTGCTGCATCGGTGATGCTGGTATGTATTGACTTTATTTTGTAGTGAATGCTTTCTACGGATTTATTTTTCAAGTGTTTCTGTGTATACAATATGTCATTCCATCTGGCAAGACTGTTTTTCACATGGTGTTTGACTACTAGCCTAAATGATTCTTATCTTTACTAAAAATATCAGGTTGTAACATAAATTCTGCTCGATTAGATAACGGACGATAGATAACACTGGGGAACAAATTTCAACGTTTTGTCTATTGAATTAGATTTGACAGTTAGTTCTAGGTAATGTGGGTGCGCTGAGCACGAATTTTTACTCGGTTTTGCTCTATCAGGTCCTGATTTTGCTCAACACCCCTCCTCTTTCGTCGTATTCATAAAAAGGTTTTTTTCTCAATACTCGCTAAGTCTTTTTGCAGTTACACATTATGCAACTAGGTTTTTATCTAGGTATTTGTACCTATTGTTATGGTATTGTTGTATTATGTATATTTTTATATGTAACACCCTAAAAATATTTTTAATTTTGTCATTTTTAACCCATTTTAATATTAGTAAATTAAGCTAAAAATATCATAGAATTCTAAAATTTTCTCGAGCGTTCCTGTTCTCTGTAGAGTATTCTAGAGGGACAACTAAAATATATAAAAGCGACTCGTTTCCAGAGTTAATCAGTCAATTCAATCAGTCAGTCAGTCAGTCAGTCAGTTGAGTTAGTTAATTAAGTTTGGGCATTAACATAATTTTGAATTGGCATATGATTTAGTGAGTAATTTTGTCATCGTGATTTAATATAGTTGATTTAATTAGACGTAATTTATATTGTACCTACTCATCCGTGTTTCTAGTTTAATTTCATAGATTGTAAGTACCTATTTCATAATAAGTACCTATTTAAACTAATTTTTGTGTTTATATTTCAGATTTTCTTAAATTTATATGAATTAAGGGCTTTAAATACCTTTACAAATTGGCAGAACAATCAAGCAATATGTCATCAAGCACTAGAAAGTTCAAATGCAAAAACAACCCTGATTCCTTCTGTTATATATGTGGAAATTTTACACTTCCACATCAACGAGCAAATATAACTGACTTCGTAAAAAGAGCTTACTTAGCTTATTTTGGCATAAAACTGGGGGACCAAGATAAATCGTGGGCTCCACATAAAGCCTGCACTATATGCATTGAAAGACTGCGACATTGGACGAAGGGTTCGGATTCAAAAATACCTTTTGGAGTTCCGATGGTAAGTTTATGATTTCATAAAACTACGTAATTTAATCACTAGTATACTGTAACTTACCTAAATGTAATTGTAACTTAGGTACATAAACAAAAATTTACAGAAAATGTTTATAAGAATCTCAAATATTGCATAAGGTTGAAACACATAGAAATGTTAAATGTTTGGGTGATAACTTTTGATAAAATTCATAAAAACAAGTCTCTCGTCGCTTTTGTTAACGCTTTACAATTTTTTTTCCATATCAGGTGTGGCGAGAGCCTACTAACCACGAGACCGATTGCTACCTTTGCTTTGTCAAGACTTCGGGCTTCACTAAGAAAAATAAACATTGTATCGAGTACCCAAATTTCGACACCGCGATACGACCTGTGCTACATTCAAATGAGATCCCCATTCCAAAATTTAAGGGTCTGCCAACTCAAGAATTAGTTGAAGATGTTCCTGAAAATATTGTTATGCACTTTGAGGAGTCAGACACCGATTTTGACCCCAGCGTATTTGAAAGTCAAAACGATCCGCAAAAGTTTAACCAGGCCGAGTTGAATGATCTTGTAAGGGATCTAAATTTGCCAAAAAAGGCTGCGGAAATTTTAGCTTCAAGACTTAAAGAGAAAAACTTGCTTACTTCAAACACATACATTTCATTTTACAGAAAAAGAGAAGAAGAACTTGTTAAATATTTTAGAACAGAGGATAGTTTAGTATATTGCTGCGACATAGTTGGTTTGTTAAAGAAGATGGGGGTTGAGTCTTACGATGCAAATGATTGGCGCTTGTTTTTAGACAGTTCGAAAAGAAGTCTTAAGTGTGTGTTGTTGCATAATGGCAATCTATACGGCTCGATACCGATTGGGCACTCACAAAATTAAAAGAAAAGTATGAACATATAGAAAAGGTTTTAAATCTTATCAAATATAGGGAGCACGAGTGGATCATATGTGTTGACTTAAAAATGGTTAATTTTCTGCTAGGACAACAAGGAGGGTATACTAAATATCCCTGCTTCCTTTGCTTATGGGACAGCAGAGCCAAGGAAGAACATTATTTCAAACAAATCTGGCCAGCACGAACATCACTTACTGTCGGAGAAAAAAACGTAATTAATCCACCTTTAGTGAGCAGAGATAAAATCATATTTCCTCCTCTGCATATAAAACTAGGCCTCATTAAACAATATGTAAAAGCTTTAGATACGAACGGTGAGTGTTTCAAATACATAACTTCAAAATTTCCAAGTTTAAGTTATGAAAAAAACAAGGCGGGAATTTTCGACGGTCCACAAATAAGAACAATGATTAAAGACAGCAATTTTCCTAATGTCATGAATGAACGCGAAAAAAATGGCTGGTTCTCATTCGTGGACTTGATAGAAAACTTTTTAGGCAATTATAGGGCAGATAACTACGAAGAAATCGTAAAAAAACTTTTAAGGGACTACAAAGAGTTAGGTTGCAATATGAGCATAAAAATGCATTTTTTGAATAGCCATCTTGACCAATTTCCAAGTAATTTAGGTGATGTAAGTGACGAACAAGGGGAGAGATTCCACCAAGATATAAAAATTATGGAGGAACGGTACCAAGGCCGCTGGGATTCCCACATGATGGCTGATTACTGCTGGTGCTTGAAAAGAGACCTGCCATCAACAAGCAAATACGCTAGAAAGTCTTACAAAAGAAAATTTTTGCCACAGTGAAAGCTTCATATCTGTTTGTTTTTTTATTTTAAGTCATTTCTATCGTTATAATGCAATTTTACTGTAGTTTGAACTGCTTGTATTCATGAAACTTGAAAAAAAAATTTAACACATGACTTAATTTTTTAGTCCTAATTTGAAAAATCTGGAAAATGGCACATAGGCTGTCGACAAGAATCAGGACCTGATAGAGCCAAACCGAGTTGAAATTCGTATTCAGCGCACCCAAATTACCTAGAATCAAGTGTCAGATATCATTCAATAAAATACGTGTTGCCCAGTGTAATAGAATAACCTCAAGATAATGTGAAATACTGTAGTTTTAGAAATGTTGCAAAATACACGCGGCGACAGGTTCGCACAGGTTTCATCACGATACAGAATAACACAGAATGACTTAGGCTAGTGTAGGCTCAGGTTAGTGTAGGATTAGGCTAATGAATATTTTCTCTGGTGTTTTTCATACAGTTACAACGCCACCCCTATGATATTGCAGTAATTGAAAAAACATGGAGCCCACGAAAGAGCATATTCGACATGTGATGCTGTATGAGTTTATGGAAATGATGTTGTGAGCGAATGGATGTGTAGGAGATGGTTTGAGAAGTTCAGAAATGGAGACTTCAGTTTGAAAGATTATCAACGAACAGGACGACCAAATGAGTTAGATGAAGAGTTGCTGAAAGCAACAGTGGAGGAAAACCCAACGGTAACTGTAAGAGAACGTGGCCTGCAACTCGGCGTCAGCTATATGACCATTCATCGTCATTTGAAGCTGTTAGGAAAAGTAATGAAGGTTGGAAAATGGGTTCCGCATGATTTGTCACAAGCTAATCCTCAACATCGAATCGATATTTGCACATCACTGCATTCTCGGCAACTGCAGGCACCGTTTTTGAATCGGATCGTCACTGGGGATGAAAAATGGGTCCTCTGTAACAATATTAAGCGTGGACATCAGTGGCTTAGCCATGAAACAAAGCCTGACCCTCAGCCAAGGAATGGACCCCATCCAAAGAAAATTTTGCTATGTGTTTGGAAGGATTTGCAAAGAATTATTCATTTTGAGCTTCTGCAGATAACCAAACAATCACAGCTGAAGTCTACTGCCAACAACTCCAACGATTGAAGATGGCATTACAAGAAAAATGTCCTGCATTAATTAATCGCAGAGGTGTTTTATTCTACCAGGATAACGCGCGCCCTCACACTGCTCGAATCACCACTGCCCAATTGGAGGCATTTGGTTGGGAAAATATGCCTCATCCACCTTATTCTTCGGACATCGCACCTTCAGACTACCATTTATTCAGAAGTCTGCAACACCACCTAGATGGACAAAAGTTGCAATCCAGGAAAGCTATTGAAAACGAAGTGATCGCTTTTTTTAACTCGAAACCAAGGGATTTCTTCGAACGTGGCATAAAAAACTTTTCTATAGGTGGGAGGTTATAGAAAAAGAAGGGAATTATATTGATGATTAATTTGTCATTATGTCATTTAATTTTTGTTGTGAATAAACTAAAAATTCGAGTAAATTTGCTCTTATAAGTCATTTAATTTTTGTTCTGAATGAACTAAAAAATCGAGCAGAATATATGTTACAACCTTATATTTTTGAAGCCAACCATTTAAACAATGCGGATCAATGAAAAAAGCCGCCCCCAGCCTTCTTTAGTTAGTTTTATAAGGCTAACTAACGAAAATATAACGACCTAACCTAACCAATCGTCAAGGGTGTACAATTGACCTAACGACTGGTTAGGTTAGGTCATGATATTTTCGTTAGTTAGTCTTATAAAGCTGACTAAAGAAGGCTGCGGGTGGCTTTCTTTCATTGATCCAACAATGCTGTATGTGAACAATGAATATTATTCTACAATACATGCTATGATACTATTCTGGCTATATTATAACTTTAGCTATACTTTAGGTGCTTTTAGGTCAAGAAATGAATCTAAATTCAAAATTCAAGGACCTTTGAGAAGTGTGATATAATATTACTAATCAGTATTACTAGTTAATACCCTGGCCGATGCCATACAGTTGTACTAAATTTGGTCATATTAAAAAAAAAAAAAGCCGTTTAGATCAATTTAAAATTTGTAGGTAAAAATAGGTGAAAAATAAGAAATCTCAGAAAATTTTGATCTTTATCTCAGGAAATTCAGTGACGCGTGTGTGGAAGCACTGCCTGTGAGAACAACTTCGTCATTGCAGTAATTCGTGCATGACTTTCATAACTCTCGGGATACTTTATGCCTACTGTGTACCTCTGTACACTTTCCTTTCTTACTACAAAATAAGGGACAATAAAATTAGCCATGGATAAGTGCATCATAAAAAAACAAAGTTGAATCTGATGTTGAAAGGTCTGCGTCACGTTCATGTTCGGTATCCATAACTGAAGGAAAAAATATTCATGAACACCGTAAACACACTGATGCAAACATCGCAAAACCAACCTTCAATGCCTCTGTGCCAGATTGTGACATGACTGATATCGCTAAGTGTATGTGTGTGTGTGTGTGTGTATATACAGTATATGATGATGCGCCTCGGTGGTGTAGTGGTTAGCCTGGCTGACTACGAATCCATCAGCTCCGGGATCGAGACCCGGTGACGGTAGGCGGCGCGCAGCAAACCCAGCTGTTCATCCTTCCATAAAAAAAATTAGTTGGTAGATAAATGGGTGCCCTGGGTAGCCTAGTGGTTAAGACGCTGGGCTGCTGGTGGGGCGTGGTTCGGATTCCACGTTAAACTCTAGGTCTAAGGTAGAGTGACAAGCTTGACCTTCGTCAGATGAACAATTCGGACGGAAACTAAACCAAGGTTATATATATACACACGAGATTTCTTTAAAAAATATCCGGACTGATGCGATTATAGACAGAATATGGTACTTACGGGGTTTGGGGTTTAATCTCCCTCAAAGTACGCTCCTTCTGAAGCCACACACTTTGCCCAACGATACTGCCACTGTCGAAGAAAACATTTTTCGAAAGCACTTTTCGGAATGGCTAAAAGCTGCTCCGTCGAATTTCTTTTAATGGTTTCAACATCATTGAATCGGTGTCCTTTCAGGGTTTGTTTGAGCTTCGGAAACAAAAAAAGTAGCATGGAGCCAAATCCGGCGAATATGGATGTTGGACAAGTTGCGACGAGTGAGATGGCGCGTTATCTCCAGACTCCCACTTCTGCGGCCGTTTTCTCCGAACTGCTTCATGAAGACGTTTCAAAACTTTAATGTAAAATACCTTGTTGATTGTTTGTCGCTGTGGAGCATATTCATGGTGCACAACACCTTCACAGTCAAAAAAACTCTCCGACTCTCCGACATCGTAAGAAATCGCCGCGAAACAAAACACGTTTAACTTTATCGGCTCACCACAGTGGACTGACGCTACACAATGAAGTGCAACCCAATCAGGCAATTTGTCTCGACACGCAGAGACATGTTTTGCAGTCACAATTCCAAGTGTGACCTTGTTCTAAAAATAAACATCCTGTCCAGATTATTTTTGAACAGACCTCGTATATATATATATATATATATGTTTCATAAGCACAGTGTTTATTATGCTCGGGAAGGGCCCGGATTTCAGCTGCTTTGTGCAACTACATTCATGAGTGATAAAAGTCTTGTCGGACGGCTGTAGGAAGAGAATTGAAAATAAAATTATCAGATCTGTTCGCGACTCCAAATATGATCTTCGCGACCCCAAGGTTGGGAAGCCCTGGTGTAGAGGGTTGGAGTCTAGTGAATGTGGGGACGATGGAGACCTATGATGAACTGGGAAGTATTTTCAGAGATACTTCGAAGTTACAATTGCTCGGTGTGAAGGGGAACTGTTCTGTACGGAAATGAAATCACTTGTGGGGTATAGTCGTTTACATTCTGTGCAGTGGCATATCAAGGGAGGGGCGAGAGGGGCGACCGCCCCGAGCGGCACTTCCCGAGGGGCGCCAATTACTGTCAGGCGGGCGCAGTATGCAAAATTTTGGGTTTTTATGTTTTAAAATGCAACCCTCCAAAAAATTATATCTCATCATTGTCGCGCGTTATTTGTGTATAAAATATCCATGGTTTTGATGAAAAATCATCATTAAATGCTATATATGCCACCTCAATGCCACTATTTCCACAAATAGTTGCGTTAAATTTTCACATCGGAAAGGTTGCCAGCCCTATTTTTCAGACTTTCCCCTATATTATTTAGGTTAGGCTTTGCATTCTTTGAGCTTTGATGATGTTAATAATTAATGGTTGTTTTATTTTGCAGATACCCTACTGAATTAGCAAACATGAGCAAACGACAGAGACTGAGTGGTGCTGCATACAAGAATCTTCGCGAAAAAAAAGAGGAGGAAGGCAAGCGTGCTGCTAAGCGATTTCATCAGTTAATGGGATTCTCAGACACACCTTCAGTGCCTTCTGGGAAGCAAGGAGATCAACCGCAATGTGATATATCTTTAGAGATAGATGTTCAAGCGGCAACTTCAAGTGAACCCCCAAATAATCAGGATCAACCCTCATCTACATCACAAAGTCACCCACCCACCCATCACCCACAGAGTCTGTTTAACGATTCTGGCAACTGGCCCGTTCCAATGACGGACAATTTGAGAATCGAACTCATTAAACGTGGACCATCACATTTGAAAAACATGAATGGACCCTTTCCAGCTGATTCAAACAATAGGTCAATGTCAAAAGTTTGGTATTTCAAAACTTTGGAAAATGGCGAAAAAATTGAAAGGTCATGGCTAATCTTCTCACCTTCAAAATGTAGCTTGCATTGCTTTTGCTGTCGTCTCTTCAACAACATCTCCAGTGCATTTGGAAAAGAAGAAGGATTTTTTGCCTGGAGGAAACTGAATCCAAGAGTACCTGAACATGAAAACAGTCCATATCATACCCGATGCTTTGAACAATGGAATGGCAGGTATTCATCTTGGAGTTCAACGCAGAATTCTTGATGTTAGCAAACACGCTGTTTTCATTCCTTGCAATAACCACTCGCTGAACTTGGCTGGAGTTCATGCCGCGGGACTGAGTCCTAATGCTGTAACTTTCTTTGGAACAATTGAACGAGTTTTCGTCTACTTTTCTTCCTCTACTCATCGTTGGGATGTCTTAACAAAACATTCCAAAATCACTGTCAAACGAGTCTCTGATACGCGGTGGAGTGCTAAGTATGATGCTGTTTCTAGTCTTAAGAAGAACTTGACTCACGTTGTTAGTGCCTTGGAAGAACTGAGTAAAGGGGTCTCCGAAAATCTGGACACAAAGGGCGATGCTGAAGCTCTGTTGACCTCCATCATGTCATACATATTCATTGTGTACTTATTTTTCTGGGATCCAGTGCTGAAAGAAATCAATGATGCTCAGCTATATTTTCAAAAAAAGGGACTTGCTTTGGACCAGTGTGCATTAAAAATGAACTTTTTATCCGTGTTTTTAACTAATGAACGAGAGGCAGTAGTATCAAACGCTGCAGATGCCGCCGAAGAGTTCTGTAATGAAATGGATATCAGTATAGACCGCAGAGTCAGGAGACGGAGAAGAATGCCTGGAGAGTAAGCTCGTGATGCTGGATTGACCGTGCAAGAGGATGTACGCAGAGAATTTTTTGAAATCATGGATCGTTTATTAGCAGAAATCGAAAAACGCACAGTTTGTCTTAAAAACATGAATGATCGCTTTGAATTTCTGTCTCCTTCGTACCTTTTGAATCAGTCCAAAGATGAAGAAATTAATACCAAGGTCAATAATTTTTCTTCCATCTACAATGACATTAATCCAGGAAGTCTACTGGAAGAAATAAAGCGTTTGCGCAGACATTTGCTCAGTTTCGAAAGCATAAGCGTCGACGATGATCCAAAGAACTGGGATATGTTAAAACTACTTCAGTGGATCGTTAAATGGGATCTAGTGGAATCTTTGCCTCATATAACAATTGCCCTCCGGATCTGTCTAACTACATGCATCTCCGTGGCAAGTTGCGAACGAAACTGAAACTTATAAAAACTTACCTCAGGTCAACTATAAGTCAATCTAGACTGAGCAATTTGGCGATTATTTCAATTGAACGCGAAGTTGCAGAGACAATGGACATAGAAAAAGTCATTCATGAATTTTCTGTTATGAAAGTCCGAAAATTTAACTAGGCATTATACATTATATAGTTATTGTTAAAATTATGTAGTGTATTATGTACGGTACATTATGTAGTATTGTTAAAATTGAAGTTGCTTTATTTAAGTTTTTCTTCCAATAAAAGTTTTGTTTAGAAGTGTATTTTTGTAAAGGAATTGTTTTTAAAATTGAAAATTGTTGGGGGGGGGGTTGGCATTTTCGCCCCGAGCGGCAAAAAGTATTGGTACGCCTCTGATTCTGTGAGATGATTTAAGTGATGTACGTACGTGTCCGCACTTATTTTTAAACTTTGAGAATTGGTGAAAAATAATCTGGTTTCCTCTCCCCAAGAAACAACATAAAACTATAATTTTTAAGGAAAATCGCAATATTCCATGATGATGTTGTGGGTTAACATTATTTTTTTTGATATGTGGAATTAAACTGTTATTTTGGCGATTTCTCGGAACTTGTAAAGCAAAATCTTTTTGTCTTGGAAGCACATTTCTTTACCTCATCGTGAAAAAATCCCCGACATACTGTAGAGGTCGGAATCTGGTCAAACGTTCTAGTTTCGCGCCCGGGACTATGCTAGGTAAGCCCGATAGTTTTTCAATTTAGCTATCCTTATTCTCTGAACCGAGCGTTTGGGTACTGCTAAATTACGTCCTGTGGCTCTCTGGGACAAATGAGGGATCTTTTCCGTTTGACTGCCGCCATTGAAACATAATTAAACTTTTTGTATTCTTTATAAGGCTAACTAACAAAAATATCACGACCTAACCTAACCAATCGTCAAGGTCGTACAGTTGACCTAACGATTGGTTAGGTTAGGTCGTGATATTTTCGTTAGTTAGCCTTATAAGGCTAAGTAAAGAAGGCTGGGGGCACTCACCTCTTATGTTTCAATGGCGGCAGTCAAACGGAAAAGATCCCAAATGAGTGTCTAATTAATCTTCTTGTGACAGCACCAGTTCCTCAGATTATTCTTGATTTCGTTGTTCTCGAGCTGTCCTTCATCGGCACTATTCGTTTTATTTTTTACAACAGAGCCTGTTATATTCAGACGCTAACTCACGCAATTAACAGACCTCACATTTCAATGTTTACCTGGGGACTCAGAGACTGTTGTTTTATTACGCCATCCCTATTTTTCGAAACTTGTCTTGATAATAGCAAGCTCACTTTTCGCTAGCATTTTCCCAGAGCTTCAAAATCTTTTTTTTTTTTGTTGTTTTTTTACAAAAGCAAAGTGAAAACAAATCACACTGAGCTACTTTAAACACTCACAGCCTCACAATAGCCGTTACAATGTAAGTCTAAACCTGATACACATGTGCGTCATAGTTCCAGATTCCTCTTCATTTTTTTTCATGCTAATTTGGAACTTTTACAACTTGACTTTCACTTGTGATATCTTAATAAAATTTTATCGAATAAACTTGGATATATTTATTATTACTTCATAAATTTCAGCGCTCTGAAATGAATGAAAGTGGAATTACAACGTTTTAAATAGAAGACGTCTAATTTGCGCAAATCGGCTGGGTATATATATATAACGGGTGCGGCAAAAATAACGCCCTTTTAGGTTTATTCTCTTTTATTGAAGGAAATAAATCAATTACAGCATTTTAAGAGAAATAATAAGGTTTTTAAGAAAAATACAGCATTTTAAGAAAAATAATAAGTACTTTCTCAGTAAAAACTAAAAATTAACAAAATGATACAATATAAAACTAAAAAATTATACTGTATAAAACTATAAAGATACAATTATTAAAAGGGCGTTACTTTTGCCGCACCCGGGTATATATATATATATATATAATCATGCGGGTTGCTTCTACAGAGCTTCAATTTAATATTTAGGAGAAATCCAATGACAAGGAGAAATGTAAATGCCATGAAAAGTCTTCTTTAATGCGCAACGTTTCGAGCAAATACGCTCATCTTCAGGCTGTATGATAACAATGTGAAATTAAAATCAATAATTGAATGAAAAACCAGACAAAGAAAATTTCTATAACCTATTCATAAAGGCAAACTTTAAAAGACTGAAAAAAGAGGGTTAAATTCTAAGTTATACAGATTTACATTTAAAATTAAGAAGCTATTTTTAAATACATATAGTAAATGTGAAATTAATACACTGGAAAAATTAACAATAGTACACTGGAATAATGAAACTAACTAACCTTTCACTGCAATTTCCGAGGCTAGACTGATTTAAGCACAAAACGGGAAAACATAAGATAAGATAAGATAAGATAAGATAAGATGGTGAGGGCGATTGGGGAAGGGGGATTATAAGGAATTGGGGAAGGAGGAGGGATTATAAAAAGTTTAAAGGGACGGCTGATGAGTCAACATTTAACGTCGGGTCAAAGTTTTAATATAAAGCGATTCCAGAATTCTAAGTGAGTTGGGACAAGTATTACAACCAAGAATTTTAAAATTTTCTAAAGTGACATCAGTTTTACATTTGATACTGTGTTCTCGAATGCTAGAAACTTCTTTAGTTTTTAAAATTTTACCTGTTCGGCCACTTATTCCTCATATGCGAATAAAATCTAGCCCTGAGAGAGCGAACAGTGCTGCCAATGTAATTCCCAAGGAGACACCTAGGGCAGGTAAATAAATATACAACACCGCTACGCAACGAGTCAGGGGTTCGATCCTTCGCTGAGAAAAAGCTACCTAAAGACGTTTTATTAATAAATATGATGCGGAAATCAGTATGATAAAAAAATTTCCTTAACAACTTTGTAAATTTAAGCTTAAATTCCTTATTCAAAGGACCCATTTCAGGTACCAAGAAATATTTTATATCCTTCGGCACTGTAATACAAGGAAGTTGAGGGCTATAAACATTATTCAATTATTGATTTTAATTTCACATTGTTATCATACAGCCTGAAGATGAGCGTATTTGCTCGAAACGTTGCGCATTAAAGAAGACTTTTCATGGCATTTACATTTCTCCTTGTCATTGGATTTCTCCTAAATATTATATATATATATATATATATATATATATACACACACAGGGTGTCCGAGAATTATCTGTACAATTTTTGGCTGTTATTAAAAGTCAACCATGAAGTGTAGAAATTCCAGTTTTATCCCATTTTACAGAGAATCTCATTAAGTTTTTTCTGATACCACGTTTTGACAAGTTTTTTAGAAATGTACGCGGGTGACAGACATTGATGATTTAAAAGCAAGAATCACAGCTGCTATTGAGCGAATTGATGTGGATATGCTGCAGCGTACATGGCAACATTTGGAGTATCGATTGGATGTTTTGCGAATCACTAATGGTGCACATATCGAATGTTTGTAACAACGTTACTTTAATAAAAGAAACTTTTGAAAATACAAATTCTAAATAATCTTGTTTAAGAATTTTACGTGTGTTATCAAGAATTTTATTAAAAGGTGAAATTGTACAGATAATGTTCGGACACACTGGAATTTCTAAAAAACTTGTCAAAACTTGGTATCAGAAAAAACTTAATGAGATTCTCTGTAAAATGGGACAACACTGGAATTTCTACACTTCATGGTTGACTTTTAATAACAGCCAAAAATTGTACAGATAATTCTCGGACACCCTGTGTGTGTATATATATATATATATATAATATATATATAATATATATATATATATTATATATATATATACAGGGTGTCCGAGAATTATCTGTACAATTTTGTATTTTCAAAAGTTTCTTTTATTAAAGTAACGTTGTTACAAACATTCGATATGTGCACCATTAGTGATTCGCAAAACATCCAATCGATACTCCAAATGTTGCCATGTACGCTGCAGCATATCCACATCAATTCGCTCAATAGCAGCTGTGATTCTTGCTTTTAAATCATCAATGTCTGTCACCCGCGTACATTTCTAAAAAACTTGTCAAAACGTGGTATCAGAAAAAACTTAATGAGATTCTCTGTAAAATGGGACAACACTGGAATTTCTACACTTCATGGTTGACTTTTAATAACAGCCAAAAATTGTACAGATAATTCTCGGACACCCTCTGTGTGTGTGTGTGTGTGTGTGTGTGTGTGTGTGTGTGTATATATATATATATATATATATATATATATATATATATATATATATATATATATATATATATATATATATATATATATAGGAGAAATCCAATGACAAGGAGAAATGTAAATGCCATGAAAAGTCTTCTTTAATGCGCAACGTTTCGAGCAAATACGCTCATCTTCAGGCTGTATGATAACAATGTGAAATTAAAATCAATAATTGAATGAAAAACCAGACAAAGAAAATTTCTATAACCTATTCATAAAGGCAAACTTTAAAAGACTGAAAAAAGAGGGTTAAATTCTAAGTTATACAGATTTACATTTAAAATTAAGAAGCTATTTTTAAATACATATAGTAAATGTGAAATTAATACACTGGAAAAATTAACAATAGTACACTGGAATAATGAAAACTAACTAACCTTTCACTGCAATTTCCGAGGCTAGACTGATTTAAGTACAAAACGAGAAAAACATAAGATAAGATAAGATGGTGAGGGCGATTGGGGAAGGGGGATTATAAGGAATTGGGGAAGGAGGAGGGATTATAAAAAGTTTAAAGGGACGGCTGATGAGTCAACATTTAACGTCGGGGTCAAAGTTTTAATATAAAGCGATTCCAGAATCCTAAGTGAGTTGGGACAAGTATTACAACCAAGAATTTTAAAATTTTCTAAAGTGACATCAGTTTTACATTTGATACTGTGTTCCCGAATGCTAGAAACTTCTTTAGTTTTTAAAATTTTACCTGTTCGGCCCACTTATTCCCATATGCGAATAAAATCTAGCCCTGAGAGAGCGAACAGTGCTGCCAATGTAATTCCCAAGGAGACACCTAGGGCAGGTAAATAAATATACAACACCGCTACGCAACGAGTCAGGGGTTCGATCCTTCGCTGAGAAAAAGCTACCTAAAGACGTTTTATTAATAAATATGATGCGGAAATCAGTATGATAAAAAAATTTCCTTAACAACTTTGTAAATTTAAGCTTAAATTCCTTATTCAAAGGACCCATTTCAGGTACCAAGAAATATTTTATATCCTTCGGCACTGTAATACAAGGAAGTTGAGGGCTATAAACATTATTTAAGAAGGATCTAATTAGTTTATCTACATATTGAACAGGAAAACTATTATTGGTAAAGTATGATCTTAGATTATTAAATTCATCATTAAGTAAGGTAAAACTAGAGGTCAAATTATATCCTCTGAACAGGAGAGTTTTAATACAAGACATCTTATAGTTGAAATCAGTAAAACTAAAAAATTCATGCCCAAACCAGTGAAAGTGGGTTTCCTGTAAACTGATGTAGTAATAGAATCACCGTTTTTCGAAATTAAAAGATCTAAAAAGGGAAGGGAGCCATTTTTCTCAGTTTCCATTGTATACGTTATATTGGGGTGCAAAGAATTTAGGAAGTTAAAGAATTGTTGCGCTTGTACCGCATTATCAAAGACAGCTATCGAATCATCAACGAAGCGTCGATAGAAAATTGGCTTGAGATGAGTTGGAGATTGACTAAAAATTACACTTTCTAAATTGAGTCATAAAAAAATCAGCTGCTAACGGTCCGACAGGTGATCCCATCCCTACACCATCAATTTGTTGGTAAACCTTATTGTTGAAAGTAAAATAGCATTGTTTGAAGACCAATTCTAAAAGTTCCTTAAAATGAGACAATGAAAAACCATGAAAAATATCAACCGAGCTAAAAACCCTATCTAAAATAATGGCAATAGTTTCAGATACAGGTACATTTGTGAAAAGCGACTTTACATCAAAACTGACAAAAAACTTTTTGAATCGAAGTTCTCACCAAGAAGGTCTTTTGGAATTCAAACGAGTTATTTATAGTGTAAGCATTTTTCGCAAAGGGTGACAGGAGACTAACAACAAATTTTGCCAATTGAAAGGTGGGTAAGTTATACGAAGCTAAAATAGGACGGAGAGGTGTTCCAACTTTATGGATTTTAGGCAAACAGTATAATTGAGCCAGATTAGCACCAGATGCGAACAACTGAGAGTAAGTATCGTTTTTTATTATCTTTAAGGACTTTAGTTTTGATGTAAAGTCGCTTTTCACAAATGTACCTGTATCTGAAACTATTGCCATTATTTTAGATAGGGTTTTTAGCTCGGTTGATATTTTTCATGGTTTTTCATTGTCTCATTTTAAGGAACTTTTAGAATTGGTCTTCAAACAATGCTATTTTACTTTCAACAATAAGGTTTACCAACAAATTGATGGTGTAGGGATGGGATCACCTGTCGGACCGTTAGCAGCTGATTTTTTTATGACTCAATTTAGAAAGTGTAATTTTTAGTCAATCTCCAACTCATCTCAAGCCAATTTTCTATCGACGCTTCGTTGATGATTCGATAGCTGTCTTTGATAATGCGGTACAAGCGCAACAATTCTTTAACTTCCTAAATTCTTTGCACCCCAATATAACGTATACAATGGAAACTGAGAAAAATGGCTCCCTTCCCTTTTTAGATCTTTTAATTTCGAAAAACGGTGATTCTATTACTACATCAGTTTACAGGAAACCCACTTTCACTGGTTTGGGCATGAATTTTTTTGTTTTACTGATTTCAACTATAAGATGTCTTGTATTAAAACTCTCCTGTTCAGAGGATATAATTTGACCTCTAGTTTTACCTTACTTAATGATGAATTTAATAATCTAAGATCATACTTTACCAATAATAGTTTTCCTGTTCAATATGTAGATAAACTAATTAGATCCTTCTTAAATAATGTTTATAGCCCTCAACTTCCTTGTATTACAGTGCCGAAGGATATAAAATATTTCTTGGTACCTGAAATGGGTCCTTTGAATAAGGAATTTAAGCTTAAATTTACAAAGTTGTTAAGGAAATTTTTTTATCATACTGATTTCCGCATCATATTTATTAATAAAACGTCTTTAGGTAGCTTTTTCTCAGCGAAGGATCGAACCCCTGACTCGTTGCGTAGCGGTGTTGTATATTTATTTACCTGCCCTAGGTGTCTCCTTGGGAATTACATTGGCAGCACTGTTCGCTCTCTCAGGGCTAGATTTTATTCGCATATGGGAATAAGTGGCCGAACAGGTAAAATTTTAAAACTAAAGAAGTTTCTAGCATTCGGGAACACAGTATCAAATGTAAAACTGATGTCACTTTAGAAAATTTTAAAATTCTTGGTTGTAATACTTGTCCCAACTCACTTAGGATTCTGGAATCGCTTTATATTAAAACTTTGACCCCGACGTTAAATGTTGACTCATCAGCCGTCCCTTTAAACTTTTTATAATCCCTCCTCCTTCCCCAATTCCTTATAATCCCCCCTTCCCCAATCGCCCTCACCATCTTATCTTATCTTATGTTTTTCTCGTTTTGTACTTAAATCAGTCTAGCCTCGGAAATTGCAGTGAAAGGTTAGTTAGTTTTCATTATTCCAGTGTACTATTGTTAATTTTTCCAGTGTATTAATTTCACATTTACTATATGTATTTAAAAATAGCTTCTTAATTTTAAATGTAAATCTGTATAACTTAGAATTTAACCCTCTTTTTTCAGTCTTTTAAAGTTTGCCTTTATGAATAGGTTATAGAAATTTTCTTTGTCTGGTTTTTCATTCAATTATTGATTTTAATTTCACATTGTTATCATACAGCCTGAAGATGAGCGTATTTGCTCGAAACGTTGCGCATTAAAGAAGACTTTTCATGGCATTTACATTTCTCCTTGTCATTGGATTTCTCCTAAATATTAAATTGAAGCTCTGTAGAAGCAACCCGCATGATTATATATATATATATATATATATATATATATCGGATTTTTTTCTGTTATTGCCAAGTACGTATTAACTACAAATTACTTATCCATTCGGCTGTATATATATTTTTTATATGGTATATACCGAATATCTTATAAACCATTGTGTTTTTATCGCGAATAAAAAGAGTTTATAAAATAAACTTGTGGTTTCGTACTTTCCTTCAGTTATTAGGTCCTACTTTGAATTTTAAATGTGATCCTCGTGCTGAAACTTGAGAACTTCAAAATTTGGACAAATTCCAAAAGAATCTAACACGAATTTCCATAGCGATTTTTCCCTATGAAAAAGTTCGATTGAGGATGAACGAAATGGACAACTATTCACGAGAAGTAAAATTCGGTTTTAAAAACACCTTTAGCGCTTGTTTGAAATACAAACATTTTTTTCCCCTATTTAACCCTCTGAAAAAGTAAAAATAATCGTTTTTAAAGGAATTCACCATGACGAATGTAACATTTTTTTTTTTGTTTAGTTCTCTTCATTTTGTAGGGAAAAGAAAGAGGGTGTGGATATATATATATATATATATATATATATATATAACTTAATACGAGTA
Organism: Bathynomus jamesi; assembly: GCA_023014485.1. NCBI lineage: Eukaryota > Metazoa > Arthropoda > Malacostraca > Isopoda > Cirolanidae > Bathynomus > Bathynomus jamesi. The sequence continues at coordinate 1,468,234 of JAJOZX010000391.1, forward strand.
AAGTGAAATTTTAAATATGTTTTATTAGGTTTAATAGTAATAATAATAATGTTTAGAATCATTTAACCTTCTTCATAATGGCAGAGGTCAAGTGACGGACGGGACCTACAGTTTTACGTGGAATTTGAACAGGGTTACTACATATGAACACAGAGGATGGTTCAGCCATCCAACTACTGAACAGACCCAAAATTGGTTACCCTCGTTATATTAAGGGGAACTGATGTTGCAACGTGTCCACGATAGGACCTGATTTGATTTAAAAAGTAAGGGTTTATGAATATAAATAATAAAATTCTTCCTCTACAAATTCTGTTGTACATGGTGCATTTTCAGTGTCTGATAGCACCACTGATCTCTCGAAGAAAATGAATAAATTTAACCCAGTCAGTAAAAAAAAAATTAGATAATAAAATTTTAATGTACAGGGTGTCCATAAATGTTTACCCTGAAAACAGTATGCTCTCATGTTTTAATGACGAATCTTACATCCGTTTTCTTTTTACATGTGATCTCGTACACGCATAGAGTTTCTGTGCTGGTGTGTTTCGTCTACCGCATTCGCAGCTAGGAGCGCTGTAGTAGCTGTTCAGTTAAGATGGCATCTGTGACAGAGAAGGCACAATGTGTTGTGTGGCTTGCAGAAACAAAATCTCCTGTCAGTGTTCAGCGAAGGTTCAGAACAAAGTATGGAAAGAATCCACCTGATGTGAAGTTAATTAAGTCGTGGATGAAAAAATTCTTGGAAACTGGAAACGTGGAAAAGGGAAAGAGCAGTGGTAGACCATCAGTTTCCGATGAGACGGTGGAAAACATTCAAACTGCTTTCACACGGTCACCAAGGAAATCGGTGAGACAAGCTTCATGCCAACTAAAGATACCGAAGTCTACGGTGCACAAGGTGTTACACAAACGTTTGAAGTTACACGCCTACAAGGTAACAAATGTTGGAAAATGTGTGGCGTGAGTGTGAATACCGTTTAGACATTTTACGTGCCACTAGGGGTGCACATGTGGAAGCTTATTAAGTTCATTAGCTATGTATCAAAACTAAAGATACCGAAGTCTACGGTGCACAAGGTGTTACACAAACGTTTGAAGTCACATGCCTACAAGGTAACAATTGTTGGAAAATGTGTGGCGTGAGTGCGAATACCGTTTAGACATTTTACGTGCCACTAGGGGTGCACATGTGGAAGCTTATTAAGTTCATTAACTATGTATCAAAACTTTGTATGTTTATTTACTTATGATTAAAACTGTGTTTGAATACGAGTGTTTATTTAAAAGTTATAGCATGCTTTAATCAAGGTAATCATTTGTGGACACCCTATACATTTAAATTTATAAAATTGTATATGCAATTTAACTTAGGGTTACCTTTAAAGTATAACAAAATTAAATATGAATCTATAAACATAATTAAAAAATATTTAAATTAAATTTTATAATGACTAATAAATAGGGCTAGGTACCAGTACCAATACCAGATACCAAAAAATGCCACAAATTTTTATACCAGCACCAATGAAATTATTTTTCAAATAGCAGTATGAGCACCGGTACCACTTTGAAAGGTGATATTTTACTGGCAGCAGCATGAAAAGCAAATGAAGGAAAACGATATTATATTCGTACTTGATGTGGGCTATTCCGATCCTCGGTACAAATTATTATTGTCACCAGAGGAGACAAAACAAGCAAAGGAAGTGTTGTTAAGAGTTTTTCTAAAAGCAAAACACAGGACTGCAGCTTAAGGATTCCAGATGATAATGAGGAAATGTTGTCAAGGAATTCTGCTGAGAAAGGCACTGATGAAAAATTAGGGAAGCTTCTGCGGCAAGAAGGGAAAAAAGGCTTGCTACAGGTTCATAAGGCATTTAAGCAAGGTTTTTGTAAGCAGTGCCTCCGTTAGTTGCCCGCGGTGCCCACAAACAGGGGCCCCTACATTGCCCGGCAATTTTTTTTTATATCACGGGAATTCCTCCCTCAAGTCGAAGTGAAATAGTTTTGAATGATTTTTGTGTTAATTTTCAGGGTTTTGTTTTCAAGTCAGTCATCGATTACTTGCTGTACCTTTGTTTACTCAAAACTGATACTCTCAAAAAATTATTTACGTTCTACAATGTTTCAGGATAGGCTGCCAAATCTATCTATTATCTCCATTACAAAAATTATTTATGCGGACATTATTGACGATTTTGCGGCAAGAAAAAGTAGAAAAACCTGTGGAAGAGAAGTGCCGATGAAGAAAAGTAGAAGAATGTAGGAAGATGTAGAAGTATTACCGATTATTTTGCCTCTACTGATTATGTTGTGCGAATTTTTTGTTACAAAATAAATTTTGTCATTCAAAATTGATGTTTGTGTTTGATTGGTCTGCTCAAAGATAACGCCCTTCCCCCATATCGGGTCTCGCAAGCCCCCCGCTACATACAGTATATAGCACTGCATGAGAGTAAACTTTTTGTGAATAGCAACAAGGACTTTTCTGTTTCGCTGTTGTAAGCGGTTGAGACCAAATCCTTTGGCAGATGCAGCAAAGATAGTGTTTGCCTTTCCACCAGTCCAAGTCAGTGTGGAAAGACTGTTTTCTACAGTGTTTTACATTTGAAATGTTTTAAGATCAGGATCTGGAAATTCAATCAATAATATCTTGCTTTAAGCAGGGGTGTGCTGCCAATTTTTTAACAACTGGTTCTGATACAGACAGGGGTGTAAATCGGCGAGCGCCAATGGCGCGAGTCATTAAGCTAGAGGATCTGGGATGAGCGGTAGCTCCCTCAGCGGGTTCCGGGGCGGAGCCCCGGAAGCCAACGCAATTTAGCTTTTCCAAACAGCATTTTGTAACATTTTGGCAGAAATTATTTAACATATTCTTTATACTCACTAATGACATAATTATCTAAATATAAACTAATTTTTCGTCAAAAAATAAATAAATATTGAATATTGAATAAATATTGTTCGATCGATCTTTTCATAAACACTTTCTAAAAATTTCATAATGAAATAAAATCATTCTAATGGCATGCAACAAATGTAACATCAAATGTGACATACATTATAAACTAAAGCTATAATTCACAAAAAAACAATTGTGAACGAGACAAATCCCGGGCGTCATGAGCATCCGTAAAATTCATCAAGACTGACTGACACATTGCAAATTTCAAGACAAATTTCTACTGACTGTTAAATATTTGTTAAAAACAAACAAACGGTTCCGTGATCCAATCAAAATTTAACAACCGGTTCGGGCGAACCGGACCGAACCGGTCCCAGCACACCCCTGGTTTTAAGCAACTTAATAGTTATTAAAAACTACCTTGTTATAGGTCAAGTTATTCTCCCCGCAAAATAGGTATCGTTCGTAGGTAAAAATATTGATAATGTACTGGTATTTACCGGTAACCACTTTCAGTTGCTGGTACTACCAGTACCACCTTGCCTCAAATACCAGAACTAATACCAGATACAAACAGATATTGCATACCAGTACCACTTCCATTACTGGTAATAAATAATAATAATAATACTCAATATTTAAAAAAAAAAAAAAATATAGGAGAGAGCAAAGAAACCATTTTATTCTAGATCTCAAAGGAATTCAAGTAAATTATATACGATTCTATTTATAATTAAAGCTACTGAAACTTAATTCTGAATTATGCTTCTTGCTCGCCGATGTCAGGGTCCCGATCGCATAGTCTGAAGGGAATTAATTAGCAGTCGAACTCGAAACGCCGTAACAGATATTAAATAATGCACGTTTCTCCGCACGCATTATTTCCATTGCAGTTCTTCTACGGACTTCATAATGGCAACATTACCCTTTAAGTTGCACACCCACTAAACATTCCAATACCCTTTTATCGTTCTGATATAAAACGGGGTTCACAGAACCCTTTTCCCCGCCCACCCCGTTACGAAACCCCGAAGGGGAAACCGAGTTCTCGCCTTCACTCCGTCCTTTGTTAATCTGTCTCCTTTCGCAAAAGGCATTCAAGATACGTCGCTCTTCTTCGGAGACCAAAGTGCCTCTCCTTTTTATCCTTTTTGTATGAGAAATATTCCGTTTGAAAATTTAATGTTATTCTTTCGAATATATATTATTATCGGAAGTTTTTCCTCGTCAATGAAAAATTAAATAATCGATAATTGGCTTTTGATAAAAGCTATTTCATATAAATTATTATACTTTAAAATCAATCTAAAACAAATAATTATAACTATTATTAACTTCTGCCGCAATACTCGACATGCATTAAAAATGACTTGCCAGATGTACGAACAATCGTCATTAATAAAGGATGACACTCGCACATTATATATAAAGAATAATGGCATCTACAGCCTACTCCTACTTTAGGCGCATAGTTTATAAAACTCAATTTCGATATCAGTTCTGAAAAGAGAATTTAATTCAAAGTATTATTTACTGAAGCATTATTATTATACCGTATGAAGGACGCACAAAAACATTACATTACCAAAAATTTATTGAAGAATAAAAATATTGTAACATAAAAGTAAGCAATTACATTCCCTTTCATTTTCAATCAAAAGTTGTGAACAAAAGAAGAGAAGGGAAATCGAAGTATGATACAAAAAAGAAAAAAAACTTTTACGAGCGAACAACTTTTCTTTACGTAAAAAAAACCTCATCAACTGTTGTTTGGATGAATCAAATGATATTAATTTTGTTTCTAACGGCTAAAGTAAGAGTTATATATAAGGTCTGACACGAGAGAGATCTCATCGTTACTATAAGAGCAAAGTACTGATAGTAGAAGAAAGGTTGCTCATAAAAGGCTTCTTTTTCATGTCACTTACCACGCCTTATCATTACTTATTTATTTTTCTTAGCTAATGACTACAGATTGATTCAAATAACTGTAACTTGAAAGCCCAAACTTAAGAGTTTTTTATTTCTGATCGTCTAATTATGAATTAAATTCAGTTTAAAAATTTAACATCGAATTTGTTTACAATAATATAAAAATACCCAAACAGTTATTATAAACATGAATAATATTCCAATTATATACTATATAATAATTATATATATACATATATAATATAATAATAATAACGAAATAGTGCGCGAATACGATAGGCATAGAGCGGCTGACGTTATTTATTTAGACTTTAAAAAAGCGTTCGATACAGTTCCGCATAGAAGATTAATTGTGAAGGTTAAAAGCGCACGATATACGCGGTTTGGTAGCTAACTGGTTAGAGGAATGGCTTCGTGCCAGGAAACAGAGGGTCGTTATTAATGGTAGGGAATCGGGGTGGTTGGATGTAGGTAGCGGTGTCCCTCAAGGTTCAGCATTAGGACCATTGCTATTCGTAATCTACATTAACGACATAGATGTAGGCTTCACCAGTAACGTGTCAAAATTCGCGGACGATACTAAAATAGGCGGTAAAGTTGTTAACGTGGACGATAGAAATAGGTTCCAAGACGATGTAAATGGGATTATGGAGTGGACGGATAAGTGGCAGATGCAATTTAACGTACACAAATGTAAAGTTTTGCATATAGGTTCTCGTAACAACAATTACACGTACACGATGGATGATAGACAGTTAGCGAGCGTTGACGAGGAAGTAGATTTAGGCGTACGCGTATCTAAGGATTCAAAAGTTAGAAACCAGTGCCTGGAGTCTTGCGCAAAAGCTAATAGGATATTAGGCTTCATACCGCGTAATTTCGAACTTAAATCGATTATTATAATATTGTCCCTTTACAAGTCCCTAGTCAGGCCTCACTTAGAATATGCCGTTCAATTTTGGTGTCCGTATTTGCGTGAGGATATTGATAGGTTGGAAAGGGTTCAGCGACGCGCCACGAAACTAATTCCGTCACGACGCAACAGGTCTTACGAAGATAGGATTAAAGAGTTAGACTTGTATTCATTCGAAACTAGGAGATTAAGGAGGGAGCTTATTGAATTTTTCAAAATCGTTAATAAAATCGATAATGTAAATTTTGACAAATTGTTAATTTTCGATAATAGCAATACTCGTAATAACGGATTTAAATTACGTGGCAGACGTTTTATTACTAACATCGCTAAAAGCGTTTTTACATTTAAATTAATTGATAAATGGAATAATCTTCCCGCGTCCGTTGTGAACTCGACCAGCGTTAATATGTTTAAAAACCGTTTAGATAAAACAATCAGCAACAGGAACTCTGGGGGTAATGGTCGAGGTTTGAGTCTGTTGACGATTAATGCCAGCGTGTGATATGCCAGAAATAAAATTATACTGAAAAAAAAAATTAGACTAACACGAACTAGATGTAGCTTGTAGCGTAAACTAACCCACTTTTTGTTATACTCTTGATACTTTTTTTTTTGTTCTTTTCTTATCCTCTCTTTACTTGCATGTCTGTAGTTTGCATGGTATGACAGTGTTTGAGTTAAGACTGTGTTTGCATGGTTTGTAAGCGTTCTTATTTTACTTCTTTTCATCTTTCACCCCTTTCCTATTCTCTTCGACTATTTTTCCGACTTGTCCGCAGTGGCCGGCGGATGATGATGGCGAGTCTTTCTTTCTCTTTTTCTGAATGAATGTTAACACACGAATGATAGGTTTTGCTACTTACTAAATCCCTTATTCTCTTCTTTTAACCCCTACTCTCTTAAGTATGCAAAACTAACAACTACTATGTATGGAGTCGCGGGTGCTCCCAGTGAACTACAACAGAAGTACAGGATTGATTTTTACTTATAGATTTCTCATCTGGAAGGTTTGAAATCTGGGCAATAGTTTGCCTTTGCCAACTGCCAAACGTACGACAGCTACCATCTCTCTGTCTGTGTTTATGTCTTCACACAGTCATTTTAACCTTAGCTCTTCCGCAGGACGGAAGTTTTATAACTTTTTTAGATATTTAATTAGTTTATGGCTTTGAAAATGGCTTGGTTGTGACCAGCCGAAATTAATTAGCCTTTTTAAACAGTTTTATAATTAATTTTATATTTTTTCCTTGCGGGTTGGTGTAATTTTATATTGTTGCGGTTATTGCAATTAAAGTTTATATATAGACCTATATATATATATACACACACACACATACTTCCATCATAAATAAAACTATTACAGTACTGTCTTTTTCTATAAATGGTTAAGGCCAGCAATTTAGAGAAAAAAATAAAGAAAAAATAGTTAAGTGAATCGCCAGAATGATTAGTTATGATACATAATATATTTACATTATCTTCTTATAGTGAATTTCCACTGTTTTTCGCATACTTGATTTATGGGATGCGACAACGAGGTTTAAAGACTCCTTCGTAGAAATAAATGGTGCCATTTTTTGCACGACATTCAGAATGCAAAGACCAAATTTAATAGACTTGGCAAAATGATTTGAGTATTTGTCCAGAAACTCGATCACAGCCTTTTGCGAGTTGAAGTCCGTCGGTTCCATGCATTCGAAGAGGCGAGAAAAGGTACCTAAGTCGGTCTCGTCTAGGTTCATTTTCTCGGATAAGGCTCTGCAAGGAGTAAAAGACCGGTTTCAGAAAGTAATTTAACATTTTATATATATATATATATATATATTATAATATATATATATATATATATATATATATATATATAATTTTATAGGCGAGGGCAACAGCCACTATACTTCGACGGGATAAAAGAGGTGGTGGGTTCGAACCCTGGTGGGGGAAGGTTTTGCATTATACAAAATCGTGCGTGTTTATGCATGATATTTCATATATATATATATATGAAAATTATTTCACAAAGGTAACACGTGAAAAATATTTATGATGAATAAAACCACGAAGGAAAGGAAAACAGAACGGTGCTCAAGCGCTTTCGTCTAATGACATCCTCAGGAACACTGAGGATGTCATTAGACGAAAGCGCTTGAGCACCGTTCTGTGTTTCCTTTCCTTCGTGGTTTTATTCATCATATACAGGGCGTCCCAAAAAAATGTATACACACTTTAACAGCTGATAGCTCAATTGATGTTTCTTTCTTTCCAAGTTAAACCCATTAGAATTAATAATGGCAGTCAGACTAAGCTTTGAACAAAGGAAATTCATTCTAAAATGCTACTGGAAGTGTGAAAACGCAGTTGAAGTGCAAAGACAGTTTAGGAGGGAGTTTTCAAACAGATCCACCAACGCGACTTACCATCACTCGAATTAGAGATAAGTTTGAAGCCGATGGAACTGTTCAGAATGTCCACAAGAAGCGTTCCGGAAGACCACGGACATCGACAAGCCCACAAAGCAAGAAAGAGTACTGGAAACGTATCACACAAAGTCCAAGAAAA
>JAJOZX010000392.1:0-55000 GCA_023014485.1 Bathynomus jamesi
CCTTAGTTTTTGCTTCCGCCCAAATTGTTCATTCTGACGAAGGTCAAGCTTGTCACTCCACCTTAGACCTACAGTTTGTCGAATCCGAACCACGCCCCACCATGGGCGGTCAGAAATTACAGTCTTCGCCAGGACTCGATCTCACGACCTTCCGATCAGCAAGCCCAGCATCTTGACCACGAGGCTACTCAGGGTACCCATTTATCGACCAACCAATTTTTACTGTGTGCAAGGATGAACAGCTGAGTTTTGCTGAACGCCACCTACCGTCACCGAGTATCGATCCCGGGGCCAATGGATTCGTAGTCAGCGATGCTAGCCACTACAAAATATATATATATATAATATATATATATATATATATATATATATATGCGCCTCGGTGGTGTAGTGGTTAGCGTCGCTGACTACGAATCCATCGGCCCGAGACCCGACGGCAGCCGGCGCGCAGCAAAACCCAGCTGTTCATCCTTCCACACAATAAAGAAAGTGGTTGGTAGATAAATGGGTACCCTAGGTGGCCTAGTGGTTAAGACGCTGGGCTGCTGATGGGGCGTGGTTCGGATTCCACGTTAAACTGTAGGTCTAAGGTGGAGTGAAAAGCGTGGCCTTCGTCAGAATGAACAATTCGGGCGAAAGCTAACCAAAGGTTTATATATATATATATATATATAGGGCGTCCCAAAAGTCTCCATACATAGGGAAAATTAGGACTTTTTAGCAAAATGTAACTTTATTTACAAAACACACTCTACATGATTGCCATTTCTTTGTAAACACACACGGATGCGTCTCTCCCGCTCATGGTGAACTCGTGTTAACACATTTGGTGTTATGGACGTAATGTACCAGGAAAAGATACAGAACATGGATCGCCTAAAGGAACGCACGCATTCGAAGTGCAATTACGTCCATAACACCAAATGTGTTAACACGAGTTCACCATGAGTGGGAGAGACGCATCCGTGTGTGTTTACAAAGAAATGGCAATCATGTAGATTGTAGAGAATGTTTTGTAAATAAAGTTACATTTTGCTAAAAAGTGCTAATTTTCCCTATGTATGGAGACTTTTGGGACACCCTGTATATATATATATGTGTGTGTGTGTTATATATATAATAAATATGTATATATATATATATATATATATATATATATATATATAATAATATATATGTGTATATATATATATATATATATACAGGGGGGCCGTAAGTTTCCATACATAGGAAAAATTAAACGTTTGTTTTATGTTTCAGATACCCTAAGAATATGCGTTTGACGTAAGATCTTGTTTACTGATGAAGCAAATTTTTACGTCAATGGAGAGGTTAATCGGCAAAATATACGTTATTGGAGTAATGCTAACCCTAACTGGCTGAGTCCGACGAAGATGCAAGTGCCGGTAAAGTGATGGTGTGGGCCGGGATATGGGTGACAGAATTATTGGACCAATTTTTGTCAGTGGAAATCTTAATGCGAAAGGTATCTTAACATGTTGCAAGAAGAGATTTTCCCATCCCTGCTAAACGAGGAAGGTAACTTCCCAGTTTACTTCCAGCAAGATGGAGCTCCACCTCATTATGGTCTTCACGTGCGTCGGTATTTGGATCAGCAGTTTCCGGATGCTTGGATTGGTCGGCGTGGTCCTGTGGAGTGGCCTCCCAGATCCCCAGATCTCACCCCCTGATTTCTATCTTTGGGGGCACTTGAAGGCCATGGTGTATCAGGAAAAGATACGAGACATAAATCATCTAAAGGAACGTATCACCAACGCCATTACAAGCATAACGTCAACTGTGCTAATGCGTGTTCATCAACAGTGGGGAACACGTATTGAAATGTGTTTTCAAAACAATGGCAACCATGTAGAGCATATTATATAAATAAAAATGGTTGTCCATAAAAAAATGTTTATTTTTCCTATGTATGGAAACTTACGGCCCACCCTGTATTATATATATATATATATATATATATATATATATATATTAATATATATATATATATGTGTGTGTATATATAATATATATGTATATATAGTGTACGTACAGGGTGGGCGGAAAGTAGCTCCCTATTTTGGATGGTAAAAATACGTATATTATCCATTTATTTCAGAAGAAATAATATGAAAAGGTAGGCATACATGGTAGGTTTTCTCTAAAATTCAATGTGGGCTCCAACTCTTTCCACCAGCTTCTGGAGCCGCCCAGGAATGGCGTCCACTGACTTTAGCAGGAACTCCGGCGGGATGGAGGACATGACTTCCCGAATTCGGTCCTCCAGTTCTTCCAATGTCCTCGGTTTGGTGCGGTAGACTTCTTCCTTTACCCACCCCCAAAGAAAGAAGTCGCACGGTTACCGCTGAAAAACGGCAGAATCGGTTCAGTGTAACGGTGTGGTGTGGTATGACCTCAGATCAGGTTGTGGGCCCGTTCCTTCTGCGCAACACCATGAATGCTGAGCGGTACCTTGCTATGTTGCGAAACGAGGTCTGGCCGGTTGTCAGCACATGGGAGAACATCGACGATCTGATATTTATGCAAGATGGCGCCCTCCGCACTTCGCTCTTGTTGTCCGTGAGTGGCTGGATGCCCACTTCCCTGGGCGTTGGATGGGTCGTCGTGGTCCACATCAATGGCCAGCCAGGAGCCCGACTTGACACCGTGCGACTTCTTTCTTTGGGGGTGGGTAAAGGAAGAAGTCTACTGCACCAAACCGAGGACATTGGAAGAACTGGAGGACCGAATTCGGGAAGTCATGTCCTCCATCCCGCCGGAGTTCCTGCTAAAGTCAGTGGACGCCATTCCTGGGCGGCTCCAGAAGCTGGTGGAAAGAGTTGGAGCCCACATTGAATTTCAGAGAAAACCTACCATGTATGCCTACCTTTTCATATTATTTCTTCTGAAATAAATGGATAATATACGTATTTTTTTACCAATCCAAAATAGGGAGCTACTTTCCGCCCACCCTGTATATATATAATATATATGTGTATATATATATATAATATATATGTTTATTTATATATGTATATATCCCCGCAAGGGGGTTCTAAGCTCGTGCTCTTGAGTGCTCTTTGTGCTCGTTTGTACGTGCTTGTTCCTGGAGGTTTCACGTGCGCCCTCCCGGCCCTAGCACCCAAGGATGATGGGGCTCGACGCTGCAGTCCTTGTCATCCTTGGTCTTTTACCACTTCGACTGTCCCCTCCACCCTTTCTTTTTCCTCTGTCTTTCCTCTCACCTTTTCTTTGTTTTTCCGCCGAGATATGCCCTTTCAAATAGAGGCGAATCGGTTCTTCCCGAACTTAAAAAAAAAAAAAAAAAAAAAAAAAAAAAAATATATATATATATATACAGGGCGTCCCAAAAAAATGTATACACACATTAACAGCTGATAGCTCAATTGATGTTTCTTTCTTTCCAAGTTAAACCCATTAGAATTAATAATGGCAGTCAGACTAAGCTTTGAACAAAGGAAATTCATTCTAAAATGCTACTGGAAGTGTGAAAACGCAGTTGAAGTGCAAAAGACAGTTTAGGAGGGAGTTTCAAACAGATCCACCAACGCGACTTACCATCACTCGAATTAGAGATAAGTTTGAAGCCGATGGAACTGTTCAGAATGTCCACAAGAAGCGTTCCGGAAGACCACGGACATCGACAAGCCCCACAAAGCAAGAAAGAGTACTGGAAACGTATCACCAAAGTCCAAGAAAATCTGTGCGGCAAGCGAGTCGTGAGGTAGGAATTTCAGAATCGTCTGTCCAACGCATTTTGAAGCGCTGTCAATGGAAAAGTTACATTCCAAGATTAGTCCATGCTATTAATGAATATGATCCGGACCGAAGAGTGGAGTATTGCGAGTGGTACTTGGCACGATGTGGATGTGGATTGGACGAAGGGGTTTCGTAGAATACCCTCCGCGTTCACCAGACCTCACACCACTAGACTTTTTTTTATGGGGATACTTAAAAGACAAAGTCTACGCTATAAAACCTGCAACAGTCGCTGAATTGAGAGCAGCCATTGAACGAGAATGCACACAAATACCAAACGAAATGTTTCGTGATGTTTGCGATTCCATTGCTTCGCGTTATCAGCAGTGCCTGGACCAGAACGGACGTCAGTTTGAAAACAGGCGTTGACAAAACAATTAAATAATGTCAGATTCTATTACATTTTGAAAATGAAATGTATTTTAATAAACACTGCCTTTATAATTATTTAAAGTGTGTATACATTTTTTTTGGGACGCCCTGTATATGTATATATATATAATATATATGTATATAATATATGTGTATATATATATATATATATATATATATATATATAATATATATATATATATATATGTCCCCGCAAGGGGGTTCTAAGCTCGTGCTCTTGAGTGCTCTTTGTGTTCATTTGTACATGCTTGTTCCTGGAGGTTTCACGTGCACCCTCCCGGCCCTAGCACCCAAGGATGATGAGGCTCGACCCTGCAGTCCTTGTCATCCTTGGTCTTTTTCCACTTTGACTGTCCCTTCCACCCTTTCTTTTTCCTCGGTCTTTCCGCCGAGATATGCCCTTTTAAATAGAGGCGAATCGGTTCTTCCCGAACTTAAAAAAAATATATATGTGTGTATATATATATTTATATATATATATATATATATATAATATATATATATATATATATAAATATACTGTACAGGGTGTACATAAAGTCAGGATCTATTTTTGTGAAATAATTATTTTTTTCTATTTTTCTTTTCAGAAGCCCTTAGAATGAATACAGAAGAGCGTGTGGCTATAGTACTTTGGCGAATCGAGGGAAAGAAATACAATGACATCAGAGAGAAGTTTAGAACGAGATTTCATAAGCCGGGGCCAATAGACAAGACAATACGAAAATTGGTGAACAAATTTAAACGAACGGGATCTGTAAATGATGAAGCAAGATCAGGACGACCGTGTACGTCAGATCTTACCGTGAATGCAGTACGCGGAATTATCACTGAGGAGCCACGTACGTCCGTTCGTGCTGCATCATACAGACTGGGCCTCCCGACGTCATCTGTGCACAAAATTCTGAAAGTTAATTTGCAGAAGAAAAGCTATCATTTGCAGGTTTTACATGATTTACATGAGGAAGATTTCCCTCGACGAAGTGCTGTGTGTGCTGATCTCGTAGAACAAATCTGGAGTGATAATTTAATGGACAACATTCTCTTTAGTGATGAAGCCACTTTCCATACGTGTGGAAAAGTAAATCGCCATAACTGTCGAATTTGGGCAGATGAAAGACCGAATGATTTCGTCCAAAATTGGGAGAGAGACTCGCCTAAAGTTAATGTCTGGATGGGTTTAACAAAATCTAAGGTTTATGGTCCTTTTTTCTTTGCTGAAGCTACAGTTACGGGGCTTATTTATCTGGACATGTTGCAGCAATTCCTTGAACCTCAGCTGATTGGGGATAGGATTGTTAGTACCGTCGTCTATCAACATGATGGTGCTCCTTGTCACTATGCCAAAATTGTTCAGGATTATCTAAATGGACGTTTTCCAAATCGCTGGATGGGACGCGGAAGCAACAAAAGACCTTGGCCAGCGAGATCAACAGATTTAACCCCTTTAGATTTCTTTGCATGGGGCTTTATCAAATCGCACGTCTATCAGACGAAGATTACGAGTCTTGAAAACTTACGTACACGTATACGAACTGCTGCAGATAACATAACCCCGCAAATGCTCCAGAATGTGTTTAGAAATGCTGCGGAACGATTTGAGCTGTGCAGGGATACTGATGGGCGTCACGTCGAATCCTACTCTTAATTATTTAATAAATGTTACCACTTTATCATTTTATGATTGAATTCCATATAATTTCCAAGTGCTTCACAAAAATAGATCCTGACTTTATGTACACCCTGTATATGTATATATATATAATTTTTTTTTTTTTTTTTTTTTTTTTGTTCAAGTTCGGGAAGAACCGATTCGCCTCTATTTAAAAGGGCGTACCTCGGCGGAAAAACAAAGAAAAAGTGAGAGGAAAGACAGAGGAAAAAGAAAGGGTGGAGGGGACAGTCGAAGTGGAAAAAGACCAAGGATGACAAGGACTGCAGGGTCAAGCACCCATCATCCTTGGGTGCTAGGGCCGGGAGGGCGCACGTGAAACCTCCAGGAACAAGCACGTACCAAAGAGCACTCAAGAGCACGAGCTTAGAACCCCCTTGCGGGGATATATATATATATATATATATATATATATAATATATAAATGAGGGGTCGCGCGTCTTAAGTCTTAAGGTACCTAAGCGCCACCACAGGCGAAACCGTGTTTTTGATGGATATCACTATTTTCACCCTTCCTCTATCGCGTGGTTTAGGTTATAATGACCTTACGACACTAGAAGTATGGTTGAAAACCTTATGAAGCGAACTATTTTTTCACCTCTATCGCCAGCCAAAAGTTCACCCAAAGTTCGGCATAATATGAAAATCAAAAAATTAAATATATGAAAATTATTTCACGAAAGTAACACGTGAAAAATATTTATGATAAATAAAACCACGAAGGAAAGGAAACACAAAACGGTGCTCAAGCGCTTTCGTCTAATGACATCCTCAGGAACACTGAAATACATAAAAGGTTACGGCCTATATATAGGTTACAGAAAGAGAAAAAAAATATAAATAAATAACATACATACACACAAACATATCTATATATAATATATATATATATATATATATATATATATATGCAATAAACGGAGAAGTAAAAATAAAATTAAAAATTAAGGATTAGAGGATTAACAAAGAGGCATATCGATTTTTAGCACAAGATCAAATGATTATAAAAATACAAATTTATACTGGAACTCGCCCGGGTTTTAACACTTTGCCTTTTAGAGTCAAGTTTCGATATATATAAAAATAAAATGAAGATTAAAAGTTAATAAAGTAGCTTACAAGTTTACCAAAGATTTAATGTCCTACCCTTTTATCTAAATTTGTTTTGAAGGAATTCAAAACAACAGGATCGAGTTGAAAAAGACCTTTGCTTATGTTGAAGTTATTTGAAAGTTGGATAATGGCAGACTCAAGAATATTTCTATTAACAATGTTGCTGAATGAATAAAACTGAAGCATTATTCCAATCAATACAGTGGGATAACTCTGACAAATGGACAAAAAGGCACTGGACAACTGTCCTGTTCTAACGGAATATTGATGCTGTTTTATACGTGTGTGCAAATCCTTTCCCGTCTGACCTATGTAAAAGGAATCACATTGTTTACACCAATTTTATAGATAATGCCTGAATTATTGGTAGGGCTATTTTTTACTATGATATTTTTCACAATATTGTTATATGAAAATACTACATTAATATCCAAAAGTTTAAGTACATTAGCAATGCCTAAAAAGCCCGGGAAAAATGGAAGTACTAAAATATTTTTTGACAAAGTACGAGTGTTATTATTGACACGATAGAAAGTTCGTTTTGCCTTGTTGAGACAAGATTCCATAAACGCAGATGGGTAACACAGATCACTTCCAATACCGTTGATTTTTTCCAATTCGGCATCGATGTATTCCGGACTGGCGATCCTAAGGGCGCGGAGAAACATTGATGAAAAAATGGCCTTCTTAGTGGGGTGTCATCTGTCCCGAGTAAAAGTGTACGTAGGACAAATTGTTTGTGTTTTCCGATAGATACTAAACTTAAAACCTGGGCTTTCCCTATGTACACGCACATCCAAAAATGGGATTGAATTGTCTTGTCCACTTCTAAAGTAAACTTAATGGAGGGGACTTGATCATTTAACTGAAGGAGGAAGTTATCCAGGTCACGATTCATGGGCCAGATACACAAAATATCGTCGACGTACCGCAACCAAGGGATGCCAACCCCCAGGATTCTCGGAATGTAAGTAATTTCGAAAAACTCCATATAAATATTGGAGAGGAGGGGCGATAAGGGGTTGCCCATGGCCATCCCAAACACTTGTTGATAATACTCGTTATTGAAAGTGAATTTACAGTCTTTGATGCAAAGCTTAATAAGTTCCAAAACAATGTGTGAAGGTAGTGGCAGGTCATACTTATGTAATTCTTGGGAGAGAAAGTCAAGCATATCATCAATCGGCACTTTTGTAAACAATGAACAAACATCAAAACTGATCAATCTATCGTTAGTTTCAGTACGTGCATTATTCAATTTTTCAGTAAGATCCATGGAATTTTTTACATGTGAATCAGAGATAGTTCCGAGAATGGGGGACAAGACTTTGACAAGCCATTTGGAGAGTTTATAAGTAATAGAGCCCACCGAGCTAATAATAGGGCGCATAGGGTTACCAGGTTTGTGGGTTTTAATAAGACCGTAAAGGTAGGGCAGAGAAGGTGAAGTGGACATGAAAAGCGGAATTAAGTCCTTATGATCTTTGAGAATGCGTTTCAAGCCACTATTAAATGATTTGATGACGTCATCCTGCGGGTTCTTCCTAAGTTTGCTGTATGTGGCGGGGTCCTGGAGAAGCTCGTTCATCTTTCCGATGTAGTCCACTTTGTCCATAATAACTATGGTGTTAGCCTTGTCTGCTTTAGTAATATGGAGCTCCCCATTTTTTTAATTGTGAGAGGCCATCGCGAAAACGTTTAGGAAAGTTATCTTCGTAATTACCATTCGCCGCACTATAAACGAGGCCTTTAACTATGTTAAACAAATACTGAGGGAGATTACACTGTTTTTCAAAACACGCGAGACTGTAACAAATTTGTAAAGCCGAAGGTTTTTTAACAATAAAAAAGGACATACCATATCCAAGGGCACTTTTTGCATCGTCAATAATGTTTTTCGAAGAAAGGTTCAAAACACACTTTGAGCTTGCTTTTTTACTCCACTGACTATTTCGAATGAGACTTTTAATTTTCCGATCCAAAATGTTACGAAGTGAAGTAGTTCTCCGACGCAACTCGTTGTAAATTTCATCAAACAAAGGTTGGATCCACGGTTGGGGAATAACGGTTACAAAATTGTTTGGCGATGTTTAAGTTTTTGAAGGCGGACCACTCATTTTGTCTGGTGACTTCAAATGGGGAGCTCCATATTACTAAAGCAGACAAGGCTAACACCATAGTTATTATGGACAAAGTGGACTACATCGGAAAGATGAACGAGCTTCTCCAGGACCCCGCCACATACAGCAAACTTAGGAAGAACCCGCAGGATGACGTCATCAAATCATTTAATAGTGGCTTGAAACGCATTCTCAAAGATCATAAGGACTTAATTCCGCTTTTCATGTCCACTTCACCTTCTCTGCCCTACCTTTACGGTCTTATTAAAACCCACAAACCTGGCAACCCTATGCGCCCTATTATTAGCTCGGTGGGCTCTATTACTTATAAACTCTCCAAATGGCTTGTCAAAGTCTTGTCCCCCATTCTCGGAACTATCTCTGATTCACATGTAAAAAATTCCATGGATCTTACTGAAAAATTGAATAATGCACGTACTGAAACTAACGATAGATTGATCAGTTTTGATGTTTGTTCATTGTTTACAAAAGTGCCGATTGATGATATGCTTGACTTTCTCTCCCAAGAATTACATAAGTATGACCTGCCACTACCTTCACACATTGTTTTGGAACTTATTAAGCTTTGCATCAAAGACTGTAAATTCACTTTCAATAACGAGTATTATCAACAAGTGTTTGGGATGGCCATGGGCAACCCCTTATCGCCCCTCCTCTCCAATATTTATATGGAGTTTTTCGAAATTACTTACATTCCGAGAATCCTGGGGGTTGGCATCCCTTGGTTGCGGTACGTCGACGATATTTTGTGTATCTGGCCCATGAATCGTGACCTGGATAACTTCCTCCTTCAGTTAAATGATCAAGTCCCCTCCATTAAGTTTACTTTAGAAGTGGAACAAGACAATTCAATCCCATTTTTGGATGTGCGTGTACATAGGGAAAGCCCAGGTTTTAAGTTTAGTATCTATCGGAAAACAACAAACAATTTGTCCTACGTACACTTTTACTCGGGACATGACACCCCCACTAAGAAGGCCATTTTTCATCAATGTTTCTCCGCGCCCTTAGGATCGCCAGTCCGGAATACATCGATGCCGAATTGGAAAAAATCAACGGTATTGGAAGTGATCTGTGTTACCCATCTGCGTTTATGGAATCTTGTCTCAACAAGGCAAAACGAACTTTCTATCGTGTCAATAATAACACTCGTACTTTGTCAAAAAATATTTTAGTACTTCCATTTTTCCCGGGCTTTTTAGGCATTGCTAATGTACTTAAACTTTTGGATATTAATGTAGTATTTTCATATAACAATATTGTGAAAAATATCATAGTAAAAAATAGCCCTACCAATAATTCAGGCATTATCTATAAAATTGGTGTAAACAATGTGATTCCTTTTACATAGGTCAACGGGAAAGGATTTGCACACACGTATAAAACAGCATCAATATTCCGTTAGAACAGGACAGTTGTCCAGTGCCCTTTTTGTCCATTTGTCAGAGTTATCCCACTGTATTGATTGGAATAATGCTTCAGTTTTATTCATTCAAGCAACATTGTCAATAGAAATATTCTTGAGTCTGCCATTATCCAACTTTCAAATAACTTCAACATAAGCAAAGGTCTTTTTCAACTCGATCCTGTTGTTTTGAATTCCTTCAAAACAAATTTAGATAAAAAGGGTAGGACTAAATCTTTGGTAAACTTGTAGCTACTTTATTAACTTTTAATCTTCATTTATTTTTATATATATCGAAACTTGACTCTAAAAAGGCAAAGTGTTAAAACCCGGGCGTATTCCAGTATAAATTTGTATATTTTTAATCATTTGATCTTGTGCTAAAAATCGATATGCCTCTTTGTTAATCCTCTAATCCTTAATTTTTAAGTTTTATTTTTACTTCTCCGTTTATTGCATATATATATATATATATGTGTGTATGTGTGTAGATATGTATGTATATATATATATGTATATATGTTTGTGTGTATGTTATTTATTTATATTTTTTTTTCTCTTTCTGTAACCTATATATAGGCCGTAACCTTTTATGTATTTCAGTGTTCCTGAGGATGTCATTAGACGAAAGCGCTTGAGCACCGTTTTGTGTTTCCTTTCCTTCGTGGTTTTATTCATCATTAAATATATATATATATATATATATATATGAAAATCTATTCCAAAAACTCATCTTCATTAGCATACTTAGAACTCTAATTTAGCCAAAAATGAACGTTCTAGCTCAATTAATAACATACTATTGCGAGAATATTGCTCAACTTTGGAGGCGATTTCTGACGAATTTTAATTTTGGCGCTTAGGTACCTTAAGACGCGGGACCCCTCTCATATATATATATATATTATATATATATATATATATATATATATATATATATATATATATATATATATTTTTTTTTTTTTTTTTTGTATTGGGGCGTTTACCGCCATTTCCCGCTATATGGTAGCGGATATCATGGCGAGGCGGAATACGAGAAAGAGAAACGGAGACGGAGAAAAGGCACTAGAAAAGGGAGAACAGCGGACTACAGGTGAGAAGCCACCTAAAGCTCAGATAGGATGCGAGATTGGGAGAGGAAGAGGAAAAGACGGTCAAGCGAGAAGAGAGGGCTCTCAGCGAGCATAAGGCGTAAACGTTCGGGGAGGGGGAAATCAGAAAGGAACGGAAAAGCGCGACGACGTACTGACGACAGGGTGGGGCATTCCACAAGGATGTGAGAGACGGTGAGGGGCGACTGGCAGGAGGCGCAACGAGGAGCCTCCTGCCGGAACATAAGATAGCCGTGCGTGAGGCGCGTATGGCCGATGCGAAGCCGCGCAAAGACGACCTCTTTGTGTCTGGAGCGGTGGAAAGAGGACACCCAATATGACAGACGGGGGCGGATGGACCAGAGTTTATTTCCGGTGGCATCGTCCCAGGACTGTTGCCACATGCGATCGTAAAAGGAACGAAAGACCTGCACATAGTCTGAGAAGGGGAGCGGGCGGGGGAGGGGAGGCAGCGAGGCGGCGGACCGGGCTAAGCGGTCCGCCGCCTCATTACCGGAAACACCAACATGGGCGGGAACCCAGCAGAAGGTGACCCGGATCCGGTGAATGGTGTGCAGGACATGGTACTCCTGTTGAATAAGGCGTACGAGGGGGTCCGGGGAATCATAGCGCTCGAGCGCCTGAAGGGCGCTCAGCGAGTCCGAAAAAATGGTACAGGAGGACCGCGAACAACCCGATACCAGACGGAGGGCTTCCAGAAGGGCAAAGAGCTCCGCGGAAAAGATGGAGGCCTGAACCGGCAGGGGGATACCCCGGGAGGGAGGTGACAATGACGGAGAGAAGACGGCGGCCGCGACACCTGCAGGGGAGCGCGAGCCGTCGGTGTAGACGGGAACGTCGTCCGAATGG
Organism: Bathynomus jamesi; assembly: GCA_023014485.1. Lineage (NCBI taxonomy): Eukaryota > Metazoa > Arthropoda > Malacostraca > Isopoda > Cirolanidae > Bathynomus > Bathynomus jamesi. Next base: position 12,469 of record JAJOZX010000392.1, read on the forward strand.
ACGGGAAGATGGGCCAGAAAAGAAGACCGGAGGACGGCAGGAAGAGACTCCTTACGCAGGCCACGGAGCGCCTGGCAACGGCAGATAGGGGTGGTCCGCCAGGGGGGAGAACGGCAGAATAGAGGGTGGGGGGATCCCCAGGGACGAGAAAATCTCGGCCAGAGAGGCAGCGAAATGCCACGTGTCAGGCCGGGGTAGCGCCTGGGAGATCGCGGAGAAGAGTAGGGACTTCGGGAGGCGGCAGATGCGAAGGTAGCACTTCGCCATGAGAAGGCCCCGGCGAAGGGGCAGGGGGGGGTGTCCACAGTCCACCTGAAGACTAGCGACAGGGGACGAGCGGAAGGCACCCGACGCCAGGCGAAGGCCACGGTGGAGAAGAGGATCCAGCATACGGAGTGCCGGAGAGGAGGCGGAACTGTAGACCACACAGCCGTAGTCGACACGGGATTGCACCAGGGAGGTGTACAGGCGCAGCAGAGTACGCCTGTCCGCCCCCGAGGTCGTGTGGGACAGATGACCCAAAAGGGAGAGGGTGCCGCGAGATGTTTGCCGCAACCGCCTAAGGTGTGGAACCCAACCGAAAAATCCGTCGAGGGTCATACCCAGGAATCTAACGGATGGGACGAGGGGAAGAGGAGTGCCGGCAAGGGTAAGAGCGAAGGTATGCGACAGACGGAGGCGCCGAGGACGGAAAAGCATACTGGAAGACTTAGAGGGTGAGAAAGCATAGCCAACCGAGGACGCCCAGCGAACCACCGCATTGATTGCTAGCTGGAGCCGACGTTCAGCCAAAGACGGGAGGCGGCCAGAGCAATAGATAGCCAGGTCATCGGCATAGAGGGAGCTACGAACGGATGTAGGCAGGACCGTAGCGACTGTGTTCATCACGAGTGAGAAACACAAGACGCTAAGGACACTACCCTGAGGGACACCCTCCTCCAATGGAAAGCGGTCAGAGAGGGCAGAACCGATGCGGACGCGGAAAGAACGGGCGGACAAGAAGTTATAAATAAAGGAAGGGAGAAAGCCTACGAAACCCAGGGAGCGTAAGCAGTCGAAGACCGCGCTCCGCCGGGTAGTATCGTAGGCCTTCTGGAGGTCGAAAAAGACGGCGAGTACAAATTGACGCCAGGAGAAAGCCTCCTGCACGTCATGGCTAAGGAGAAGGAGGGGGTCGGTGGTAGACCGGAAGCGCCGGAAACCAGCCTGGGTAGCAGGGTACTGGTCACTCGCCTCCAAGGTAAAGGACAGCCGCGAGGCGACCATCGCCTCCATCACCTTGCAGGCACAGCATGTTAGGGAAATGGGGCGATAGTTCGACGGGAGTGAGGGGTCTTTATCGGGCTTCGGGATGGGGACGACGATGGACTCACGCCATCGGTCCGGAAATGAACCCTCCAACCAAATCCGGTTATAGAGGTCCAGTAGAAAGCTGAGAGCAGAGGGGTGGAGATGCCGTAAAAGGTCATAGGGGATATTATCGGGGCCGGGGGCGGAGGAGCGTCGGGGGCGGAGGGCCTCCCGAAGCTCTGTCATGTGGAAGAGGTGATTATAGGGGTCATTCCTATGAGGTGGAAATTCCGGTGGGTCGCGGCGGGAGTGGGGGGAATCGGAACTGGAGATGGCTGCAAAGTGCGCCGCGAGTGCGTTCGCGACGGCCTCCGGATCGGACACGAACTCGTCGTCCCCGACCCGAAGCACCGGGGGTCGAGGGGGGACACGGGTCCCCTCAAAGCTACGCACCTTGCGCCAAACAGTCAAGGGGGCAGTCGAGGAGGAGATCCCGGACACGTAACTCCGCCAGGAGGTACGCCGGGCCAGTTTCAGGACCCGACGGGCCACTGCCTTCAGGCGCTGAAATTCTATCTTGTGCTCCAGCTGGCGGGTCCGGTAGAAGCGGCGGCCGGCACGGCGCCGCTCCTGAACGGCATGGGAGCACTCTGGGGTCCACCATGGGACGCTTCGCGGTCTGGGGGAGCCAGAGGTACGGGGGATGCAACTGGCGGCAGCCGAGAGGATCTTACTCTCGAGGAAGGCGAGGGCCTCATTGACGGAGGGAAAGGCAGGAATTGATGGCGAGATCGCCGTGCCCCTCGCGTAGGAGGCCCAGTCTGCTCGGGCGAACAGCCAGCGCGGGCGGACAGAGGTGGGGGGGAGGAGACGGGTCGGGGTAAGACACACTGGGAAATGGTCACTGCCGGAAGAATCCGGCAGGACCTCCCAGGTGAACTCCGTCACGATTTCGAGGGAAACCAGGGAAAGGTCGATACAGGTGAAACTGTCATGGGCCGAGTGAAGGCAGGTTGGGGAGCCATCGTTCAGAAAGGTGAACTCGAGCTCGTCCATAAGGGAGAGAAGGGTCCCGGAGAGAAAGGTGGAGCAAACGTCCCCCCAGGCCGGGTCCCGACTGTTGAAGTCCCCGAGAATCAGAAAAGGGCGGGGAAGCTGGAGAATTAGGTCACGGAGAGAATCGGGTGGAGGGCGTACGTTAGGGGAGAGGTAAAGAGAGCAGACCGTGAGCTGGCGCCCCAAGAAAAGGCGCACGGCCACAGCTTGCAGGACTGTACGGAGCGGGAGGGGGCGGAAAGGGACGGAGCGGTGCACGAAGACCGCGGCGCCCCCCCTCCCCGCCCCATCGAGAGGCGGGGAAGGGAGCCCGCAGTAACCGGACACTCGAGGAAGGGAACGGGATCCCAGAATCGTCTCCTGAAGGCAGAAACACGCCGGACACCTGGAGGCCAGGAGAGAGGAGAGACTCTCGAGGCCTACCAGGAGCCCGCGGATGTTCCACTGCAGGAGCGAGGTATAGGGAGGGGTAGGAAGGTCAGCGTAAAGGATGATTATGGGGTGGGTGGGCCGATCGGGCGGCCCGAGATTAAAGAGGGAATCGGAAAGCCCCGGAGTTCAGTGAGGGACGCCGAACGAGGGCGAAGGCGAGGGTCCCCCGACGAGGGGGCGATGTGGAACCAGACGCCGGCAAGTCCTCCAGAGGAGGAGTCTCCCGGACGTCCGGGGGAGAGCGATGCAGAGAAGGGGATGTGAGAGGTATCCAGAATGCCCCTCCCTTCACCGGAGGTGTGGGGGAGGCAGGACTACGAGGGGGAGTGGAAAATAATATCACCCAGAGGCATTGGCAGGTCGAGGAGAGAGATGGGGCGGGTCAAACGCGGGGGCGTGCACGTCCCACCCACGCCGACCAGGCGGGCGAGTTCCCCCTCCAGTGGGTCCATCGACCGGGCCGGAGAGGGGTGTATCTCAGCCCCCACCACGAGGGCCGACGGGGACCCCAGGGGGGAGCGTGCATAACGGTTGCGCAGTGGGGACGGTGAGGACACCGGGGCGGTAGGGCGAAGGGGGCGTTTGTGTTTAGGAGAGGAAGGTGATGCGAGGCTTATGGCGTCGAACCTTTCGGGGTCACCACTGGCGCGGCGCTTGCGGCCCCTATCCCTCCGTCGTGCGGCCCGCGTGGGTGACGGCGGGTCACGATCCGGAATGGGGGTGGCCGAAGGCGCCGGTGGAGAGGGCGTAGAAGGGGCAGGGGGGGTTGCCGACGAAGCATCGGCGTTCGCGGAGGGAGCACGTGGGGACGCGCTGGTAGTACGGGGAGCCGCGGTAGGAGTCCGCTGGGCGGCAGAGGATGGACTGGGAGTAGCGGACACGGTGGGTGGAGGCGCGTTGGGAACCGCCGGTGAGGACGGGGTCCGGGAACGGAGAGCCTCGGCGTACGAGGCACCACGCCGGGCCTCGCCGCCACGCAACCGCTCCCGCGCCTCCCGAGCACTGAGAAACTCTGATGAACAGAGGGCCCGAACCTCCCTTTCAAAGAGGAAGGACGGGCAAGAGCGGGATGAAGCAGGGTGTGGTCCATGGCAGTTGGTGCAGGAAGGCGGAGCAGTACAGGGCAAGGGGTGGGGAGGGCCGCCGCAGCGGACACACAACGGGGCCGGCTGACGGCAGGAGCTGCTCACGTGGCCAAACCTATTACACTGAAAACAGCGCGTAGGATCTGGCACGTATGGTCGTACTGAGAATTCGCACGCTCGTCTCTCACCAAAGCCCCAGAATACCGAAACGGGGGGCACCAGTGAGTCGAAAGTGAGGAGCAGGCGAGGAGAAGGGGCAGTTGGGGACCGCGATCTGTCGGGAAAGCGGTACACCCTCACAACACCCTGGGAGGCGAGGTCAATCTGGAGGTCTTCCACCGGGATGGGTAGAAGACGAGCAGCGTAAATTGTGCCCTGGCACTGATTGAGGCGGGGGTGGGGAGTCACCGTGATCCCGCAGCCCAGGACATCGGGGATAGCGAGCAGAGAGGTGGTTTCGGCAGAGGAACGCGACCTTATCAAAATGGAGCCATCCCTCTGAGGCCGAAGGTCAAAACGCGCCGTCCCCGTCTTCCCATGGATCGCTCGAAAGAGACGTTCGTGGTTAGTGGGGAGGGGCTTGGAGGAGGAGGGGCGGAGGACGAGGAACTTGTCCATCGTCCTAAGGCCGAGTGAAGCCGTCTGGCCAAACACCACCGGAACTTCGAGGGGGCGAGAAGACGAGAAAGGCGGACGGCGACGTCGGGTCCCACGTCCCCCAGGGGCCGAGGGGGCCGGGGGCGATGAGGCCCGACCGGAGTGGGAGGCGACCGGGGCCACGGGCCTCCCACCTGAGGGCGAAAAAGCAGGGGGTCCCTATCGGGACGTGGAATATGGGGGGATCCAGGGGTCGGGGGGTCCACTGCAGGTCCATCCGCTACTGGCGGGGGTCGGGCAGCGGCGCCACGAGCCTGGGGAAGAGAGGGAGAGGAGGCGTCGGCAAGAAGAGCAGACGGGGTGGGCGAGGGCTGCCGACTGCCCTTACCAGACCCACGGTCCAAAGAGGTAGTCAGAGGGAGGTCAGATGCACAAGCCGGGTCGTCAACGAGGTCCATTAGAGTTGTAAGTGTTTCCATAGAAAATTTTTATTGTAGTTTCGCGCCCGGGGCCGCGGGGAACCGATTACCCGGGGCCCAAGGGGACCAAGCGCACGCCGGCGGGGGGTGGGTGCCTCGTCCCATGCAGGTACCCCCGTTTCAAAAGGGGCCCTTGCAGCGTCGAGAGTTCTCCCCCGCCGGCAGCAAAGACCAAGGCCCCCCAGGGTCCCAGGCCTGGGCACCCTACCAGCCAACTTAGTCCGGCCCCGGCCATGGGGGCGAGACCCCCAGCGACCAGCCCCGGCAGCCCACGGGGCGCGCGAAGTGAACAGAGAAAGCAGAAAAAACAGAGGGGGCAAGGAAGAGGGTAAAGAGGGGGCTGTAGGAAAGAGGGGGCTGTAGGATAGCAGGGTATGCTAAAAGTCCACTTCGCAACCGGGCGGGGACCCGGCAGGGCCCCCAGCCGCGGCTGACCCCCCTCGCCACATGTAGGCAGGAGCCCGCGGGCGATCCACCCCAGAAAGACCGCCCGCGGGGAGGGGGATAGATATATATTATTATATATATATATATATATATATATATATATATATATATATATATATATATATAAATTCCTTCCTCCTCGAATATTAGGCCTACAGATCTACAGAAGCTAAGGCTAACAAAGACCCTAAGATCCACTCTAAGGTTAGCCTGAGAGAAAGAAGAGAGTAGGGGGTTAAAAGAAGAGAATACGGGGTTAAGTAAGTAGCAAAAGCTATCATTCGTGGGTTAACATTCATTCGGAAAGAGAGAGGGAAAGTCTCATCATCATCATCATCCGCTGGCCACTGGCGACAAGTCGGAAAAATAGTCGGAGAGAATAGGAAAGGGGTGAAAGATGAAAAAAAGTAAAATAAGAACGCTTACAAACCATGCAAACACAGCCTATTAGCGAAGCCTTGTTTTAAGGTTTGCATTTTCCACTTTTGAGTGATATACATGAAATTTCACCACACACTGTTTGGATAATAATAATGATTGGGGTTGTTTAACCTCCTTCGCAACATCTAAGGTCATATGACGGAGGGGACCTACAGCTTTACGTGGAATCCGAACCACGGGTCGCTACATAATCTGGATGCGGAGAACGGTCTCCCATCCAACTACTACCCAGACCCAATGTTGCTTAACTTCGCCGATCAGCGGGAAGCGGTGTTACGACATTGGCTACGACGTAGCCCACTCTGTTTGGAAAATAGTGACAAAGTAATTACAAACAATCTAAAAAATGCCAAGGATCACATTTGTCTTTACAGAATGTAGTTTAGTAGCGCACACCTTGACACATACCTGGCACATACCCGAGACACATCCCTGCCAAGGGCATTGGTCCATTGGATATTTCAGATGCTTACACTTCTTGCCCTGTTATGGGGGCAAGAGACTCTTAACCCATTTGCTGCGCAACCCGTAATATCACTGGCTCTCGCTTCTGATCATTTCTGCGCAGCCCCGTATATACACGAGTTTAAACTATAAATTGATACACCTCTCTGCGTAGCCCGTAAATTTGGCTCGACTCGTAACTGAGCGCTCGCGCAGTTAATGGGTTAAGCATAAACATACGTCGACGTGTTCACCTATGCATCTGAGAGTGGTGGCAGACATCTCCAGCTCATGCTGCGAGGGTATGACAATCAAGACTCTTCAAATGAACACTGACTTTAAACTTGTTAAAATAACTTCTTTCACACTACTTCTTATTGCAAACTTGGGCTCATTATTTGCTTACATACCTTGGTAGCCTTGGATTTGCTTCCATCCGAATTATTCATTCTGACGAAGGTAGAGTTATTGCTCCACCTCAGACCTACAGCTTAACGTGGACTCTGAACCATGACCTACCACTAGTGGTCATAAAATTTATGTCCTCGCCTGGTCTCGATCTCTTCACCTTCCAAACAGCAGCAGCAGCCCAGTAGCTTAACCACTAGGTTACCCAGAATACCCATGTATTTACCAACCAATTTTACTATATACAAGGATGAACAGCTGGGTGAGCTGCGCGCCGCCTGCCGTTATCAGGAATCGAGCCCTAGGCCGGTGGATAAGAAGTCAACGATGCTAACCATTAGAACACTGAAGCAATTGTATATGCAGAGTGGTCAGAAAAAACACCTTCACAAGTTTAAAATAATGTTACTTGGACAATATGTAAGTTATATAAGTGAATTATTACTCATTTGAAAGATAACTTTACTTTTTTAGTGACACATAATATTTCTGTTTTGCGAGTTAGATGATAATGTCACGGATCACTCCTGAGCAGAGAGCTGAACTGATGAAACTGTACTATAAGCATGGCGAGAGTCTGACAGGGGTACAACGCGTGTACAAACATATACACAATTACCAGACACCTCCATCAAGGCACACACTACTGCGAGCCTTCTCCTCCCCCAACTCTGTCTGCATATACCTATACATAATTAATATCTAATAAATATCGTATATTAAAACTGTTCTTTTGTTATTTCATACTTAAAGCAATAACTTTTCCTAATTTTGTAAAAATTAGGAAAAGACGGTACCGCGAACAATAGACTATAACCTAGTAAGAAAACAGAAGCCTTACTAGGTTATAGTTTTTAAGGAATGCTAAATCTTGACTAAGCCTTAAGCCTTAAAGCCCTAGTCGAACAATTTGGCTAAACCCTCAAACATTGATGCCGCATTTGCAGCTGGAACAAAAAATCAAGATCGTTGAGTGGTTTCATGTGACAAATTCTGTGACGCAGCTACAGACAAACCTTTGCAGAGATCCGCCCGACAGAAAAACAATATCATGAACTGTTAGAAAATTTTCAAACAAAAGGAAATTTAAGAAATCAACATAAGGGTAACAGTGGTAGGCGACGATCCACAAGAACTGTGCAACACGTAAATAGGGTTCATGGTTCTGTCCTGTCACCCACTCTTTTCCTTTTACTCATCAATGATCTATTGAGTCGCACTTCCTCTCTTATCCACTCCAATGCCGATGATTCCACTCTTCACTTCTCACCTGCTTCACAAAGCATCCCTCTCAACAGTTACTTCATGCTTCGCGTAGGACAGCGATGGTATACTTGACCTCTGATCTTTCTGCTATCTCTGTGGGGGGCAGAGAAAACCTTGTGGCTCCAAATGGACAGGAAATTAAGAGAAATTCTAGAGCGAGAGATTTAGGGGCTGTAATGACTGATGATGCGAAATTTGAAACAAAATAAGATAGCAGTAAACAGAGTAAAGAGAATAATGGGACAGATATTGAGAACCTTTAAATGAAGGGATAAGAATGTAATGATTCCTCTACTGAAAACACTGATCATACCCAAATTGGAATACTGCTCAGTCCTAACATCCCCATATAAAAAAGACATTAGACAGCTAGAAGGGATTCAGAGAAGCTTCACAGCCAAGATCAAGGGGTGCAAAGAACTAAATTACTGGGAAAGATTACACGAACTAAACGTATATTCACTGGAAAGGAGAGAGAGAGATATACACCATTATTTACACTTAGAAAATAATGGAGGAACTAGTCCCTAATCTTACTCTGAATCCTGTAACTCCCCAAAGAACAGTGGAAAGTAGAAAAGGAAGACTGTGTCATGTTCCCAAATTAAAGGCGAGACAGGGAACATCCTTAACCCTGAAAGAAAATAGTCTTGTTGTGAGAGGACCAAAACTGTTTAATCAGCTGCCCAAAGACCTAAGGAACACGAATGGTGTTGCAGTAGACATCTTCAAAAGGAGATTAGACGCCAGGCTCAGAACAATCCCCGATGAGCCGGGCGTACCTGGCTATGTGAGGTGGAGAGTACAAGAAACGAACTTACTACTTCACCAGGCCAACTCAAGAGGATTACCTTAAGGACAACAGTGACAGCAGAAATGGGAGTTCCAGCACCCTCTGTCTCCTGCCTAATGTGCCCCACCCCCCTGGAGTATTTCAATGGTTAAATGGTGTCTGCAATCTCCTACAAAAAGTTCCAGAATCTGACATCATATTTTCACTAAATTAAAACTCATTAGAATGGGGTTTCAAATTTCATATACCTTTATTGTTGAGTATATTATGTCTGCCCCACCCCAAAATTCTAAGTCAAAAAATGCACACACAAAGTAAGTTCACAAATGCAAGACTAAGCAGCATATACTGTACTTTTAAACCAACAAGAGAGAATGTTAAACATACCTTGAACTTATTCGGATTAACATGAATTGTTGGAGGCTGAGTACCAATTCTTGGTTGTGAAGTGATTGGCCAAGCAGGGTCAATTTCATGAATATTGGTATCTAGGCGGAAAAGTTGTGATTTTGGAAAAACTTCATTCCATGTCTGACGTAATTCATACATCTTTTTCCTTGTTTTTTCATCAACCTTAAAATGTGAGAGAAACTTTAGTAGGTTAGATTTATGTGATAAAAACAAGAAAACTATCTTAATTCTAACTCAAATACTGAATAAAGATTGTTACAAGGTTCTTGAGCCAATCACTGTAAATTGATCTTTCTTAAAGTTTATTAAGTAGAGGAAAAACAAATTTTATCTAAATTTACATTTTTTATTTCTTCCTCTCTCTTGTTTAGCTAGTTACACCATACTCTATTCAATAATATTTAATAAGTGAAAGTTAATCCATGCAAATAGTACCTTATATATATACAGGGTGGCCAATAAATACATGACACATTTGAAAGTAATGTTAAATGCATATTGTGAAAAGAAGATTATTTGCATGCCATACTAGACTACAATCTCAGGAGATTTATTACATAATTCTGATGTTTGTTTTTTGGAGACTTACACCTTGAAAATAATGCTTCATAAGTATTCACCATCCTGCTGTATACATTGATTCACACAGACCACTGTGCTTCACTTTAATATCAAGTACTGTAATGATAAACAACTTTCTTGCTCCAAATCCTGATTCCAGCACAATGGGGCAAATGCTCACACTGCTAGTGCATCAATGGTGTGACTGTTAAGAGAGTTGCTTTCCAAATCATCTAATTTCAGTTTGGAGCTGTTCCATGGCCAGCCAGAAGCCTGGACTTAACAGCACCTGACTACTTCTTGTGGGGTTCCTAAAATCAACAGGCTACCAGAAAAGGGCAAGGACCCTTCAAGATCTACACAGACACATCACACTGAACAGGAATTAGCCACAATTCCAGTCGACACTTTACAAAAATTCATACAATAAACAGTGGTCTGTGCAAATCAATGCATACAACAGAATGGTGAACATATACAAAGCATTATTTTCAAGATCTAATTCTTTCTCAAATAAAGAAAACAGTATTATGTAATAAATCTCCTGAGATTAGACTGTAGTCTAATGCAGTATGCAAATAATCTCATTTCCTTTCAGAAGGTCCATTCAACACTACTTCCAAATGTGTTGTATTAAAACAGTAAACATATTTAATAGCAAATTATATTCGATGGATGTATGTATGTACAGGGGTTAGACAAAATAATATGAACACCTGCCGATTTCACTGGTTATCTTTACAGACTGCTCAGACACAAAGTAAACAGTCAAATGACTGGCAAACCTATTTAAATGTGTAACAGAGAGTGTATACGTCATGTTATAACCCTCACGTTGTTTTTACAGATCTGAGTGAATTATGAATTAGCAGTTATGAAAGACCTGTCAGACTTCCAAAGAGGGCAAATTGTCGGAGCGTGGATAGCTGATGCATCGGTGATGAAAACTGCTCAGATGTTCAATGTATCCAGAGGAACTGTCTCTATGGTCATGTCTGCATACCAAAACCATGGAAAGACAAGCACGGACAAATGCAATAGTGGACGCAAGAAGAAGCTGTGTGATCGAGACCGCCGGGTGCTAAAGCACATTGTGACAAAGAACCATAAGACCACAGCTCCAAAAGTGACTGCAGAGCTTAACCAGCATCTTGCAAGCCCGGTATCAACCAGAACTGTACATCGCGAGCTCCATGGAGCTGGATACCATGGGAGGGCTGCAATTGCCAAACCCTTCCTTTCGCACATCAACATTGAGCGGCGCAGAAAATGGTGTAATGACCATAAGAATTGGTCAATGGACCGGTGGAAGAATGTAGTCTACTCCGACGAATCCTCCTTTACGCTATTTCCATGTTCCAGTCGAGTTTACGTCTGGAGACAGCCTAAAGATGCTTATGACCCTGACTGCCTGACCCCAACCGTTAAGCATGGCGGCGGATCTGTGATGGTTTGGGCAGCAATATCGTGGAATACTCTTGGCCCAGCTGTAGTACTGCATGGTAGGGTTAACGCCCAGGTCCATCTGTCAATATTGGCTGACCAGGTCCATCCCATGGTCTAAACGCTGTTTCCCAATGGCGGCGCTGTCTTCCAGGATGATAATGCACCAATCCACACCACTGGGGTCGTTAAAAACTGGTTTGAAGAGCATGTTAGTGAAGTAGAACGCTTGGATTGGCCTCCACAATCCCCGGATCTTAACATTATCGAGCATCTGTGGTGTCAGTTGGAGCAGCAGGTCAGAAGCCGATTCCCACCGCCGGCGTCTTTGGAGGAACTGGAGCAGGGTATGCTCGAAGAATGGCTCAGGATTCTTCTAGCCACTGTCCAAAAGCTGTATGAATCAATTCCCCGATGCATTGCAGCTATTATTGCCGCTAAAGGAGGACCAACTCCATATTAAGAATAAAAACTGCCATTTATCAAGGTGTTCATATTATTTTGTCCAACCCCTGTATGTATGTATGTATTATTAAAAAAAACAACACTTTTTTAATATTAAAAAACTAATTCCCCAGCATATATTTGTGACTTTGACCTTTGATGCAAGGACCTGGTTCTTGCTCACACCACCACATCTTTTAATGGCACATATACATATGAAGTATCATCAATTTACTGTATGTTGAACAGTTCAAAGGTTATGGTGTGGATAAAAAAATGTGATGAATGGACAAGTTCAATCCAGTAATGCCCCCCCCCCTTAAATCTTATAAAACAGGCACATTTAATGCTAACCTAGGCTATGAAAACATTGGCCATACTTCTTTACATTCTACTAAGACTGGATAAAATATAGATTTTTACTAGCCCAATCCATTAAATAGGAACTAACTTACCACAGTGAAAGTTTCATGAACTGAACTTGAACCATGTATGACCTACAAGAATCAAAATAGGTGTTGGGAATGATTTTGACTGTTTTATGGGATTGAGTGTGTATGTTGTCAAAAGTGTGCCACAATACATCGACATGTTCATGATAAGGTGTTGCAGCTTTTCTATGGTGCAAAGATTGTTGCAGCACACTTTCTTTTTCAAATATCTCCAAAATTAAAGGAACCTGACATCAATATTTGAGGAGATTTTATTGCCCACACATCTTACAAAATGACTAAGTCATCAAAGAACTGAATATGGACCACATTCCTCTGTGATGTGTGACATCCTGCACCATCTTGTTGGGAGTATCTATAAGTTCAATCTCTCACAACTGACTCAGAAACTCATCAAATGTGGCAATGTAGTAAATGCTGAATAATCTTCACACCATAGAAACTCAATATCTGGATAATGTGCTGGGATGTATTGTAGTGCACCCCCATCAACAAGCAGTGCCACAAGCAATTCAGCGAACAACAATTTCAGCCAGGCTTTAACATTAATTTTTTTTTGCCAGTTGTCAAATAGTTGCCTGACTTTCACACACACACACACACATATATATATATATATATATATATATATATATATATATATATATATATATATATATATATACACATTAGTAAAGATTGTTAGATTAGGTTAGTTGAACCCTCAGGTAGATTTATGGAGCCTAGAAAACAGCACAAGTAAAAAGTACAGTTTAACCCAAACAAAACAATAGAAATGATGTAATGATCACCTTTAAAATGTGCCCATTTTTGCAGTTGGGACAGTTTATTCTCAAACATGTAAATAAATTATTAAAATTGTGTTTAATCCATTTTGTAAATAAGTAATCTAAAGGGTTGTCCCATAAGTCTGGAACCATAGGGTAAAATAAGTAATTCATGTTTTTCCATTTAAGCAAATATCCATGATGTCTTTGAGTAAGGAAGAATGCATCCAGGTAATTCTGCTCATAGGAAATTGGAGTCAGAGGGAGGTCACTGAGGAATTTAACAGATTGCATCCGGACCATGCGCTGATAACACACAGCTGTGTTGGCAAACTTTCAGCAAAGTTCAGGGAAATGGGATCCATAGAAGATAAACCATGCAGTGGACCTCCAAGGACATGCACTGATGATGAGACAGCCACTACCATCCTCACTCATTTCAGAAACAGTCCCCAAACGTCTCTTTGGCATTTTTATTGCCATTTTTATCATTTTGCCCTATGGTTCCAGACTTACGGGACACCCTGTATTAGTATAACTGTGCATAGAGAATCAATGAAATAGTATTTATTCATGAAACAGAAAAAAAATAAGAAAATTTTAAAGATACAGTGAGGCCTAATTTATGAACCTAAACAAGTTTGGTTCAGCCCTCAGCCTATACTATTGAGGGTCAGTACAAAAGTAATACCTCTTATTTTTCAGCTCATAAATACAATAAGAGGCATTACTTTCATACCAACCCAGTAAAAAAGAAAAATTTCAGCTTATCAAAAACATTATTTTGAAAAACTCAGTAGCCAAAAAAGTCAAATCAAGTCTAGGGTCAAACATTTATAAGTTTATTAAAAATGGACAATTAATGAAGCCTTAGTCTAAACTATGAACTAACAGATAAATCAGATTTTAAAATCTATGGCAGGTTGATAAAAGATTTCAAGAAAAATTATCAAAAAGGACAGGCTTTATTCTATTCTTTTAAGTGCAGCTCATCATGACACCATCTTCACCCAAAGGAAAATGTCATTAAGACAACAAAGGACAATAAAAGAATAACCCCATTTGAAGAAGAACTAATGCACAAATTACCAAGGAAATCATATTGGGAAAAGTAGCAAAAATCCTATTAATTCTGTAATATAATATTTTGTGTACTAATTCCATTTACAGTCATAATGGAAGTATGGTTTTGAAATTAAAAGAAAAAGAAAATGTAAAATTGCCAACCCAAGTAATTTGAGAGGGTTTATTAGAAATACTTTAGGGTGTAATGGCTGACTGAAAGGTGAAATCAAGATTGTCAATGATGTTCGAACATCATGGAAATAAGTTAGCTCAGATAAATTTATGAGTTTTATGAATATGAAAGAATTGGTAAAAAAGTTTGGAAATAAGTGCTTACACTGATGTAAACTTTTGTTTGTACAATAGCACATTTGAATTATTCATAGTTTAGTTTTGATTTATTTGTACCAATTTATTTAGACTAGTGATTTATTGGAATTATACATGACATATTTGTTTAAATTGATTGTAAGAATTTATTTTGAATTCAAGTTGCCGGTACTTACTGAACTGTAGAATTATTATTTAATTTATTTTATTAAAATTTATTTATTTTGGATGAACATTTTGTTATACTAAAATTTATTTCTGAAAAATATCTGCAACCAATAAAAAAAATACATGAAAAAGAAAAAAAAAAAGAAAAAAAATAAATAAATAAAAATTCACATCATCCGTCTATAAAAGGATACATTTCAAGTGAAACTGATATCAGTGATAGTATATGTGCCACACTATTTAGTTCCCAAAGTAGTATGACTGCAAAATGTTTGAGTGCATATGCAATTGCAATGTTGATCAATTGTTGCAAGGTGCCAGCCCCTTCCCCCTGGGGGAGGGGGTTATGCAACAAGGGGGTGGGAGTTAGCCCCCAAGTTGCATAAAGGGGGATGAGGGTTTTTTGGGGGAGAGGGAGAATGACCTCCCCCAAAGGGGTAACCCAGGCCCTGAAGGGCGAGTTTGCGAAGCACAAGCAGTTCCCATAGTGCAGTGAGCCGAAGGCTCTGCTTGTATAAATAAAAAAAAAAATACTAATTTTAAAAGTCAATGTAAAGAATTTTGGGTAAGAACTGAAGACTAAAGAAAAATTTTAAATTATTAATTTTTTTTAAGAAAAAGTAAAAGGGCTTTATTTATTCTCCATATTCTTCACAGGATAATTTTTTAAATCAGCAGAAGTAGGTGAGAGTAGAGACACCATTCACCTATTTCCAGTGACAATGTTCGCAACAAAAATTTAGTGAACCAGAAAATTCACCAATTACCTTAATCCATCCTTGTATGTTCAAAATGATATCTAATATTTTTAACTGTCTTCTACATTTTCAAGTGGACAATTATGAAAGCCCTAGTCTAAATTATGGACTAACAGAGAAATTGGATTAAAATTAAAATCTCCAACCATACCACAATAGGCTATATTAAAATACGTATTCATACGTAATCAATGTTATTAACTATTATTATTAAACTAATAACTCGTTCTTAAACATCATCAACTAGAGTTAGTATGGTCATAGGATATAGCCAAAGGTGGTTTTCTGCATTACTTAATCCCTTTGTGGTTGGTAGGGTACCCTACTTTATTAAATTACCTTGAAATATAATTTAAAAGTCTTTATAATGTATATTAAAAGTTAATCTTAATAAATTACTGGTACTCTCTAATTTAACAGTAAGAATTAATATTATCTTACAATACGGTTTAAATTTTAAATGAAATTATTTTTAACCAATATTTTTAAAAGGGGGGGGGGGGGGGGTTAAAAAAAATGGACCCCCAAAAAGGTTGCATCACTGGGTACATACTGCCCAAAAGAACACAGTCTATGATGCTTGGGGCACTAAATCATACACATTTAACAATATGAACAAATAGGCCTACCTTACAGTTAAGACAATTCTGTACTAAATTGTTAGTTAGCAAAACCCACTCTACCCACCTCTTTAAATACTCCTGTAAAAATAGTTGCTATTGAATTCCCAAACAGTCTCTTGTAGTTATCTCCAACATTTTTCACAATGGAATCAACTAAATACATGGCAGGTAGCTTGTAGCTAGTCTGAAATAAGATAGAGGTTATGCATCTAAGAAATAAGATAAAGAGGTTATGCATCTAAGATTAAGTCTTTCATTTTCTCAAATTTAAATTTCCAGAAGCAACTCAAAGGGTAAAAAAAATATGGTAGGTAAAGGTGATGCTTATTAAAACTAGTTTTCACACATTTTAAGTTTTTTCATTTATGCAAAATAAAATAAAGTAAATATATATTTAACTACTGAATTATTTCTAAAAATTGTTTACAAATGGATGATTTCATACGAGTGTAATAATGGACAACTTTATAATGCTGAATGAAATAAACTGCGCAAAGGCTTATAGGTTTATTCTTAGAAATTCTTCCTGGGACAGTAAATAATAACTACAATTTAGCCTTTTTTATATACTGTATGTTAAAAATATTTTAATGGGAATACTTAAAATTAAGTGGAAATGTCTGTCATTTGAACTACACTTTTGAGAGAGAAACTTATTAATGTTTTTACTTCCATCAATACCAGAATTTTCTACTTTTAAACATTTGCAAAATTTTTTAAATTATTTTTTTAGCTGGTTAACATTTGGCACAGGCCTAAATCATGCTCTATTTAAATAAATCCCTGAATCAATAACTTTTCATTATGATCATTTCAATTAATAAGCCTCAGCATCTACAATTGTAAAAATAAAATGTAAACTCAACATAATGATGAGAATTCCAAGTCACCTGCTGATTGCAAATATTATTAGTAAAATGTAACCGATCTAGAGCCTAATTCTAAATTTTTAAAGCACTGGCCTACACATAAATACACAAAAATATTTTTTATATGATATGCCTAAACTATATACAGTATATCAACATACAGTAAATGTTTTTATCATAGAGTTCAGCTGAATACTGAACCCTTCAAAAGCATATGGTTGGTAGGCCTTTCAGTTTTTAGTGGTAAAACCTATAAATTTACCACAAATATTATGAAGAGTACATAGCCCTTTTTTTTAAATAGGCTCAACTTGGGTTTTTTCTTTTACAGTACCCAGCCATCTCAGTTAAGTAAATAGCATTCAGATATTATCTAATAGGGTAATAAGTAGTGATGTAGGTCACATCAGCATCAGCGGAACATCCGCACATTTTCTCGCATCCGCATCCGCACCCGCATCCGCACTTTGGACTGCGGATGTCGTGCGGATGTGGACCGTTGAGATAAAACGTCATTAATAAGCGGAAATTATCAAATTCTACTATATTAATAGAACTAGTTCATTGTGCGCAAAAGTGATGCAAGCAACAAGACGAGAGGCTGTTCTTGTATGAAGTTACTCTCTTGCAACCTACTTAGATCCACGTTACAAAGCTAAGTTATTTTCACCTAGTACATTAGAACGAGTTAAATCATCACTTGGCAAAGTAGTTGAAGAGCTTCAATCTCTTGAATCTGTCGCTTCACCATCCACCAAAAGAATAAAAGTTTCAGTGACAGAACCAACACCTTCAACAAGCAAATCTATCACAGAATCTGTCTCTCAGTTTCTTGAGTCAAGCAGCAATGACGAGACCTACGCGATGTCAAAAGATGTAGTAAAAATGATCGAGAGCTATCACCAAGAAAAATGCCTGGCTGCATGTGACAATCCTATTAGTTGGTGGAAAAATACGCAGAATATCTATCCATAATTGAGTAAACTTGCAAGGAAACATTTAGCCTGTCCTCCAACAAACGTACCAAGCGAGAGATTATTTAGCAGTGCTGGATTAATATATGATAGAGAGAGAAACAGACTGGCAGCAGAAAAGGCAGAAAAATTAATGTTCCTTAAGCATAACCTTCCTATAATTAAGTTTGAACATTAAACGATGAACATCTTAGTTTACTTTATTTTAATTACTCATTTATAAATATGCCTAACAAAACTTTAAACTTAATATAAATAGGTATGAAGCTAATTAAAGATCTCTTTCTATAAGGGTGGGGGTTGGGGAAAGAGGACAGTGGGGTGCATTTGAGTTGGGTTCATGTCCCGCATCCTGGTAACACAATTATGGTTTCTAATTGTGGCTGAAACTCAACAAAATATAATGAATTTATTTGCAGACGAATTCACTAATTGATTTCTATATTAGTTAGATGCTTGATATTATTTTATATGTTCAGAGAAAAGTACAGCAATTATTGTACAATTAATCAATTATACTACATTATAGCTACAGCTCTCTCTATATAATAACTTATTATATACGTTAAACACAACAAATCTCGAGTATATCCTAAAAAATAACGAAAATGTAGACATCCGCATCCGCATCCGCGGATGTTGAAATCAAACATCCTCATCCGCATCCGCGGATGTGAAAAAAATGACATCCGCTACATCACTAGTAATAAGATTGTAAACTGTTTTATACCACACTATATCTTACCAATGACACAAAGCCATTTTAAGTAAAACAATCATTTATATACTTCAAAAAGTTTTCCGTGTTCACATAATGGATTTTCAACTTCAAACAAAGAATTTTAGTAAACAACAGACCTAACTGACATGCAAATGTCTCTGAAACTAAGAAGTTGAAATTTATTAATTAGGTCTCTATTTAGAAATTATTAAGCTAATTTTGGATAGATTAACAGACTTCTGAAATGTTAATTTCATTTATTGAAACAAACAGCTTCACTAATTATAAAATTAATGAAAACTAGCAGAAACCTGTGGTAAAAAGTACCACACTTAAACAATCAACAGAGGCAATTTTATTTTTTTTAATAATAATAATAATTCCTGGAATGAGCAGTCCAGAGCTGGGCACTTGCGGTTTTTTTTGCGGTACTGCGTAACTACCATGTTGGTCGGTACCGCGGAAAGTACCGCGGGAAACTTGAATGCGGTAGCGGTACTGCTGTACTTTCAGCGATCCTTTGTGGTACTGCGTTATGCGGTACCGGTTTGGTAGTGCGGTAGTAGTACCGCAGTACCGCGCAAAAAAACGCAAGTGCCCAGCTCTGAATTGAGCACATACACAAACATTATCCAATTTCAGCTTTATATACGTATATTCTAATTTTCCCACAAGTTTCGATTAATTTTAAGCAACTTTTACCTAATAATTTTTTCTCTCGAGGAGCTATTTCTGTTTTAGGGTAGGACAGACAGACAGACAGACAGACAGACAGACAGACAGACAGACAGACAGACAGACAGACAGACAGACAGACAGACAATCATTTACATACCATTAGAAACATGGCAAATCAATTCATACAACCCCGTGGATACTGTAAAAAAGAAACGTGAATTAAAGACAATACGCCATGATCTTTGCCATTCCTTAGTTAAATTTCAATGGCTGAGATGGAGTGAAGAAGAAATCTCTCATATTAACAGGCACTAAACAATTGAACAGAATCAAGTTCTTCTGCAAAAGCTGCATAGTTGAAATAAACTCATTTACAGTTTTTAAAGCAGAATGAGACTATGAGAAAAAGGCAAAAGAGGAGTTTATAAATAGCGAACAGAGAAAAAAATAGAAGCAACGAAGATAGTACGAGAGGAAACTGCAAAAAATGAACCGGAAAAAAAAGATAAAGCAAGTAAAAGGGAAGCAGAAATAACAGAAATAAAAGAAGCACCAATGAAGGAAACAGAGGCACAAAACCGAGTCCAAAGATTTCAAACAAAGGACATTACCAGCAATAGGAAAAAACAAGTAGACAATGAAGAAATCATACTGAAACCACCAAAAACAAAGGCCCCCAAGTAAAAATGGGGAAGAAAAACTAAATGTAAATACTATGTGAAAGGAATTTGCGGATATAAGGGAGGAGAATGTATTTACGAACACCCTCCTTTGCGCAACTACTTCTACAATAATGGTCACTGCAAATTTGGTGGAAAATGCAAATTCTACCATCCAGACATTTGTGAGACCTGAGTGACATATGGAACCCGCTAGTATGGGAGAAAATGCTACCATCATCATCTCCTGACAAGTTCAAAGGACAAAGGACCAGTTTCAAATGACAACAGGAGGAATGTGAAAAAAAAAAATGCATACACAAATGGCAAACAAAATTTTTTCAACATCTCGAACACAATACAGCTGCTAAGTCTTATACAGCACATGCGGCTGACACAGCTGGGAATCCTCAAGCCAGACCACTTCATGGCAAGAAGCTACCAGAACAAGTAGGCAGGAATGGATCCATCTCAGAGGACCACAAGGCTACAGAACACGTAATACCAAAGGACAACAAACTTAAAATGCACAAGGGCCAATGAAAAACAAAGAATATAAACATTGTCCTGGCAAATATTCAAGGAATAAAACCAAACTCACTAAACAAAGTTTTGTACCTGAAAGGTTTTATGGATGAAACAAGGGCAGACATTGCATGCCTCACAGAAACAAATCTTAAAGATTGCCAAGGAAACTGCAATAACTGCGAACACTGCATTGATAAGAAAGAATTGCATATCAATAGATTCAACTTACTAAGAGCAGATAGAACAGTGGATGTGCTATTTATGTACACGAAATGGTAATGATGGTACCAGTATATGACAGAGATGGTAATTTAAGTAAATCCAATAGCTTCGTGGAAACCCTTGCAGTGAAAATAGAGAAACTAAACATTGTACTGATATTTATCTACAGTAGACTCGCAACTTACACGGATTTTTCTTACGCAGTTTCAACTATACGCGGGTTATAATTTCAATTATAACCCGCGTGTCAATTTAGTGCATGATTCGGTGCTTTAAGGCAGCGTACACACGTCTCACCTTCATCCACATTAGCAACACCATGGAGGATGGCACTAACAAGAGTGTTATGGCATGCTGGAAGGAATTCAACATTGCCAATTGCATCACTTTTGTGAAGGAGGCCACGGATGCACTGAAACCAAAGTCAGTTAATTCTTGTTGGCAGGCACTGTGGAGTGACTGTGTGCGTGACTTCAAAGGATTCCCTACAATGGACTCTGAAGTAAAGGACATTGTGAAGGTGGCAAGGACTGTAGGCAGTGATGGGTTTGAAGACATGGTCGAGCAGGAAATTGAGGAGTTCATTAAAGGGCAGAGGGAAACTCTGACTGATGCCAAGTTGGAGAAAATAGTGAGAGTGGACGAAGGTGGCGGTGACAGCGGTGGCGATGATGATGAAGAACAAGAAGAGTCAGCATGTTGGGATATACACAAGTTTAGTGAATTGTGTCAGGTGGCTGAGCACTTGAAAAACTCAAGTGTCTGAGTATGACCCCTCTATGGAGCGCAGCATCAACTTCTCATGAGGTCTTACAAGCCTTATGGCTCAATATAATATGCTCCAGCAGCTTAAGAAACAAAAACGACAGCTTCCCATCACCATGTTCTTGAAGAAAACCTCACCATCAACATCAGCAGCAGATCAGCCAATGCCCTCAACTTCTCGCAGTGACCTTGAGCTGCCCACATACTCCCCTGCATCGTTATCTGAGCTTGACGATCCCCCCCACAGTGACGTGGGAAGGGGATGAATAAGCTCAAAACAACAACACCCAGAAATGCCCATCTCCATAACTTACTTATGTTGTTTCGTGTGTTGGTCTCTCTTCACACGGAGGTCAAGCTGGTGGCCCTGCCTCTAGGTCTGGCCTGGTGGAGGAGCGAGTTACTTTCTTGCACTCTCCACCGTACATAGCCAGGCACTCCCGGCTCATCTGGTACTGTCCTGAGCCAGGCATCCAGTCTTTTCTTGAAGACTTCAACTTTGACCCCCGTTACGTTTCTGAGGTCCTTAGGAAGCTGGTTGAAAAGTCTTGGCCACCTGACAACCAAGCTATTTTCCTTCAGGGTTGAGGAGGTCCCTTGTCGTGCTTTTAATTTGGGAACACTACACATTCTGCCTTTCCTATTTTCCAGTGTTGTTTGAATGGTAATTGGGTTTAGTTTTAGGTTTGGTACCAGTTTTTCGATCATTTTCCATATGTAGATTATGATGTACCTCTCTTCTTCTTCTTTCCAGTGAGTACAGATTTAGTTTACATAATCTTTCCCAGTAGTTGAGTTCTTTGCAGCCATCAATCTTGGCTGTGAAATGCCTTTGCGTTTCTTCTAGTTTATTAGTTTCTTCCTTTTTATATGGGGACGTCAAAACTGAGCAGTATTCAAGTTTTGGTATAATCAGTGTTTTTAGCAGGGGAATCATTACTGTCCTGTCCCTTCTCTTGAATGTTCTTAGAACCTGTCCGGCGACTCTTTTTGCTTTATTTATCGCTATCTGATTTTGTGTTTCGAATTTCGCATCATCTGTCATTATTATCCCGAGATCAATCGCTTTCATGCTTCTCGGAATTTCCTGTCTATCTGGAGCATAATATGCAGTCTGTTTAAGTTCTTCTTTTCTACCATATCTCAAGAGCTGAAATTTCTTGGCGTGCTATTCATAAGCTCACCATTCATAATTGTACAGGTATGTTATAGTGTATATGTACGTATAACAGAGTTAAAATATATACATAGTGATTTAAGGGCAATTTAGAGGATTTTTTTTGGTTTCTGACTTTACATGGGGTCCCAGGAACATAACCCCTGCGTAAGTTGCAAGTCTACTGTATATATCTCTAAACTCTCCAAATTAAAAATTTTTGGATGCCATTAATGATATCAGAACCCTAATAAAGGCTGTAAACTCTTCATCCCCTAATATAATACTCTGCAGCAATTTTAATTTCCCATTTATAAAACACAAAAAGGTGGGTAGAAATATATTTATACAGCAAGATAAAGGGGGCACAAGAGAGGACCAGGAGCAAGCAAAAATGCTAATGGCTCTCACAAACGAGTTTATGCTGACACAGGAGATAACAGAAAATATCAGAAAAAATAACTGCCTAGATCTGGTATTCATGAATAATGAACTTAATTGCAATATAAAAATAACCCCAACTATTATCTCAGACCACAATATAATCGAGTTATCAACAAATATGGCGATAACTTTAAAAGACAATACACATACAGAAGGAAGAAGCAAATTTCAGGCTTTTACTTCAACTTCAAGACCATAAATTGCGAAGAAATCAGATCACACATGGCCCAAATAGTGGAGAACAGTGTTAGAGAATAAAACAATGGAGGAAATACTAACAACCTTGGAAGAAAAGATGCTGAAAATTTTAGAAAAATATGCTCCGAAAGCACAGCCAAAAGGAAAGAGGAACTGGCTAGAGAAGCAAAAGAGAAGAATATTCTGCAAAAGAAAGCAAGTAGTGATGAAGTCAGCTAATTGCGGAGACAACAATGCCAGGAAATAATACAAGAAAAACTCGAGATAATTGATATGGAAATACAAACTCTGATAAAGGGCTACAGAGAGAGAGGAGGAAAAGGTGGTAGAAGCAATAAAAGAAAATCCAAAATACTTCTACAGCTATGCAAGAAGGAAAACAAAAATGTGTGCTACTATCGGGCCCTTAAGGAAAGGAAATAAGAAACTAACAGACAATCTAAAAGAAAATATTGAGAGCCCAGTATGAATCAGTCTTCAGTACCCCCAAAAAGTGACAAAGTGATATCTGACATAGATGCATTCTTTGTGAAGAAATTGCAAGGAGAATGTATAACAGACTTTGATTTTATCCCAGATGATGTAGTGAGAGCTATAGGCCAAATGAAATCACATTCAGCTGCAGGTCCAGGCAAATGGAACACACTATTAATTAAAAACCATAAAAATGAAATTGCTACACCCTTATACTGGATATGGAGAAGATCCCTGGACACTTGGAAATACTGAGCATCTTGAAAAGAGCAAACATTGTCCCTATATATAAAAGAGGGGATAGATCTCAAACAAAGAACTATAGACCAGTGTCTTTGATGTCCCACCTCACCAAAATATTTGAAAGAATAGTCAGAGAGAAAATCTATGACTTCTTGGAGACACTGGAAAGATTCAATGAAAATCAGCATGGATTCTGATCAGGAAGATCATGCCTATCACAACTTATAGAGTATTATAACAATATCCTAGATGCACTTGAAGGCAATGAAAACTACAATGTCATATACATAGATTTTGCTAAAGCTTTCAACAAATGCATTCATGGTATAATAGCACATAAAATGAAACATATGGGAATAACAGGCAAAATGGGAAAATGGATCTACAACTTCCTCAGAGAATGTCTACAGGTCATCAAAATTCAAGGTGTATCATCATCAGAATCAGAAGTATGCAGCTCAGTAGCACAAGGTACAGTATTGGCCCCACTCTGTTCATTATCATGCTAACAGACATAGACAGTGGAGTAAACAGCAATAGTATAGCAACATCCTTTGCGGATGATACAATGATCAGCAGAAAGATCAGCAATGCAAATGAAGTGGAGGCCTTGCATAGGGACACGAACAAAATGTACACATGTCAGAAGACAAGAATTTAACAGTGAGAAATTTCAGCTCTTGAGATATGGTAGAAATGAGGAACTTAAACAGACTGCATATTATGCTCCATAGACAGGAAATTCAGAGAATCACAAAAACAGTCAACTTGAGGGTAATAATGACTGATGATACCAAATTTGACACACAAAATCAGATAGCAATAAACAAAGCAAAAAGAGTTGCAGGAAAGGTACTAAGAACGTTCAAAAGGAGGGACAAGACAGTAATGATTTGCCCTGCTGAGAACACTGATCATCCCAAAACTTGAATACTGCTCAGTTTTGATGTCCCCCTATAAAAAGAAAGAAATTAATAAATTAGAAGGAATGCAGAGACCTTTCAAAGCCAAGACTGATAGCTGCAAAGAACTCAACTACTGGGAAAGACTATGTAAACTAAATCTGTACTACCTAGAAAGAAGAAGAGAGAGGTACACCATAATCTACATATAGAAAATGATTGAAAAACTGGTACCAAACCTAAAACTAAACCCAATTACCATTCAAACAATGCTGGAAAATAGGAGAGACAGAATGTGTAGTGTTCCCAAATTAAAGGCCCAAGAGAAGACTAGATGCCTGGCTCAGTACAGTACCAGATGAGCCAGGTGTCCCTGGCTATGTGTGGTGGAGAGCGCAAGAAAGCAACTCACTCCTCCACCAAGCCAGGCCTGGAGGTGGGGCCACCAGCTTGACCTTCATGTGAAGAGAGACCAACACAGGGAACATCAACAAGGTTAACAATGTGTATATATATATATATATATATATATATATATATATATATAATGAATAAAACCACGAAGGAAAGAAAACACAGAATGGTGCTCAAGCGCTTTCGTCTAATGACATCCTCAGGAACACTGAAGTACATAAAGAGTTAGAGCCTATATATAGGTTACAGAAAAAAAAAATATATATATACACTAGGGTGGATCGATTTTACATTTTTTTCGATTTCCATATTCTAATAGAGACAAAAACTTGCGCATGCATGAGAAAATAGCCTCTGCAAAATCTTAGCTTAATAGGTAATCATCTTCTGCCCCCGGCAGAGCGATGAAAATCATATTTTAGTAGTCAAAAACGTATTTTTAAACCCTAGCCTAGAGTCATAAAATTTTGCGTGTGTGTTATTTCATGCCTAAGCAACGATATAAATGCTATGGGAAATATATAAATGCATTATTTAAGACAAAGAGCCGATCTGAAAATATGTATATTATACATATTTTCAGATCGGCTCTTTGTCTTAAATAATGCATTTATATATTTCCCATAGCATTTATATCATTGCTTAGGCATGAAATAACACACACGCAAAATTTTATGACTCTAGGCTAGGGTTTAAAAATACGTTTTTGACTACTAAAATATGATTTTCATCGCTCTGCTGGGGGCAGAAGATGATTACCTATTAAGCTAAGATTTTGCAGAGGCTATTTCCTCATGCATGCGCAAGTTTTTGTCTCTATTAGAATATGGAAATCGAAAAAAATGTAAAATCGATCCACCCTAATATACACCCGCCGCAAAATGACTTCGGACCTTTGTGCGATATTCCGCTGAGAAAGCGGTCTTAAATCGATTTGCATTTCTCACACTACTGAGTAAAATATTTTGTCTGGAAGTATCTGGCATGTTGTTAGTTGATCCCTTTATGCTACCACAGAGGCAAAACTCGTCAGTGTTTAGATAGAGGTGACGTGGGGGTGTTGTGTTTCTGCTGTACCGCATCCAGAATTCTTGGATTTTTGTGTGCAGTCGTTTGTTCTTTATTTTTCTTAAAGTGCAGTGGACATGCCTGGAAAGTATTGTTCTGTTGAGGAGAAGGCCCGTATTCTTGCGTGGAGGCAAGAAAACGTCCCGATAAAGACGATATGCGAGCGTACTGGTCGGGCAAAGTCGACCATCATGAAGCTGCTGGCGGCGGCTAGAGGCCTACCACCCAACGTCGTACCGAAGCACAATTTCGGTGGTGGAAGGCGAAGGATGATGTCTAAGGCCATGGATAACCTCATAGAGAGAGAAGTGTTGAAGAACCCTCGACTTACAGCGTCTCAATTGAAAAAGAACCATCCCAAGCTGCTGGAAGCCATGTCTGTTCGAACGATCGAGCACCGGCTGCAGAAGGACTTGGGGTTACCATGCCGTACCGCTGCCAAGAAGCCACTTATCACCGACCGCATAAAGAAGCAGCATGTTGCCTTTGCAAAGAAATACGTTCATTGGACATCGGCACAGTGGAAGGTGATGATGTTTTCAGATGAAAGCATGTTCCAGGTGTTCCAGATTCGATCTGCCAAGGTGCGATGCCTGTCATCTGCTAGTCGGTACCACCCGGCCTACACGGTACCGACTGAGTCAGTGATGGTGTGGGTTTTTTTTTCTGATGAGAAGGGAAATGGGGGTCTGTACTTCCTTCCCAAGAATGTGATGATGAATGGTGACCATTATATTGACGTTCTTAACGACCATTTGTTGAACCACTTCGCCATTCACAGCAGTGAGATTTTTATGCACGACAGTGCCCCCTGTCACAAGGCCAAGAAGGTGATGAAGTGGCTTAATGAGCGGAAGATTAAGGTGTTAGAGTGGCCTGGCAATAGCCCCGATCTCAACCCCATCAAGAACTGTTGGCATTACATGATGAAGATCATGGCAGAGAAGAAGACTCCTAACCTCGCGAACCTCAAGACGGAGCTGATAAAGGTGTGGTGCAAGGAGATGACATTGGACTACTTCAGGAAGCTCAGTGATTCCATGCCCAAACGGCTCCAGGGGGTCCTCAAGAACAAGGGAGCCATGACTTCATATTGATGTAACTAAGTTTTTAAATATATTTGGTTTTTTATAATGATGTTTGTGCTTTTCCTCCAAAATGGTAGATAGTCCGAAGTCATTTTGCGGCGGGTGTATATATATATATACACAATAAACGGAGAAACAAAATTAAAGGATTGTGGGAGGGGCACACAAATTTATAAGGAAAAACTATCGATTTTTAGCACAAGATTAAATGAATTGTTTCCAACCAATGTTATAGAAAAAAAATATATATATACAAAGATAACTTTCCTAAATGTTTTCGCAATAGCCTCTCACAATTAAAAAAAGATGGGGAGCTCCACATTACTAAAGCAGACAAGGCTAACACCATAGTTATTATGAACAAAGTGGACTACATCAGAAAGATGAACGAGCTTCTCCAGGACCCCGCCACATACAGCAAACTTAGGAAGAACCTGCAGGATGACATCATCAAACCATTTAATAGTGGCTTGAAACGCATTCTCAAAGATCATAAGGACTTAATTCCGCTTTTCATGTCCACTTCACCTTCTCTGCCCTACCTTTACGGTCTTATTAAAACCCACAAACCTGGCAACCCTATGCGCCCTATTATTAGCTCAGTGGGCTCTATTACTTATAAACTCTCCAAATGGCTTGTCAAAGTCTTGTCCCACATTCTCGGAACTATCTCTGATTCACATGTAAAAAATTCATGGATCTTACTGAAAAATTGAATAATGCATGTACTGAAACTAACGATAGATTGATCAGTTTTGACGTTTGTTCATTGTTTACAAAAGTGCCAATTGACGATATGCTTGACTTTCTCTCCCAAGAATTACGTAAGTATGACCTGCCACTACCTTCACACATTGTTTTGGAACTTGTTAAGCTTTGCATCAAAGACTGTAAATTCACTTTCAATAACGAGTATTATCAACAAGTTTTTGGGATGGCCATGGGCAACCCCTTGTCGCCCCTCCTCTCCAATATTTATATGGAGTTTTTTGAAATTACTTACATTCCGAGAATCCTGGGGGTTGGCATCCCTTGGTTGCGGTACATCGACGATATTTTGTGTATCTGGCCCATGAATCGTGACCTGGATAACTTCCTCCTTCAGTTAAATGATCAAGTCCCCTCCATTAAGTTCACTTTAGAAGTGGAACAAGATAATTCAATCCCATTTTTGGATGTGCGTGTACATAGGGAAAGCCCAGGTTTTAACTTTAGTATCTATCGGAAAAAAAAAAACAATTTGTCCTACGTACACTTTTACTCGGGACATGACACCCCCACTAAGAAGGCCATCTTTTCTTCAATGTTTCTCCGCGCCCTTAGGATCGCCAGTCCGGAATACATCGATGCCGAATTAGAAAAAATCAATGGTATTGGAAGTGATCTGTTATCCATCTGCGTTTATGGAATCTTGTCTCAACAAGGCAAAACGAACTTTCTATCGTGTCAATAATAACTCGTACTTTGTCAAAAAATATTTTAGTACTTCCATTTTTTCCGGGCTTTTTAGGCATTGCTAATGTACTTAAACTTTTGGATATTAATGTAGTATTTTCATATAACAATATTGTGAAAAATATCAGTAAAAAATAGCCCTACCAATAATTCAGGCATTATCTATAAAATTGGTTGTAAACAATGTGATTCCTTTTACATAGGTCAGATGGGAAAGGATTTGCACACACACACATAAAACAGCATCAATATTCCATTAGAACAGGACAGTTGTCCATTGCCCTTTTTGTCCATTTGTCAGAGTTATCCCACTGTATTGATTGGAATAATGCTTCAGTTTTATTTCACTCTAGCAACATTGTTAATAGAAATATTCTTGAGTCTGCCATTATCCAACTTACAAATAACTTCAACATAAGCAAAGGTCTTTTTCAACTCGATCCTGTTGTTTTGAATTCCTCCAGAGCAGATTTAGATAAGAAGGGTAGAACGCTAAATCTTTGGTAAACTTGTATGCCACCCTAATAACTTTTATTTTTCAATTTTTATATACAAAAAGGGCAGTGTGCTAAAACCCAGGCAGATTTCTAGTATAAATTTGTATTTTTTTTTTTTTTTGTCTATAACATTGGTTGGAAACAATTCATTTAATCTTGTGCTAAAAATCGATAGTTTTCCTTATAAATTTGTGTGCCCCTCCCACAATCCTTTAATTTTGTTTCTCCGTTTATTGTATTGTGTGTGTATATATTATATATATATATATATATATATATATATATATATATATATATATACATACAGGGTGGGCCGTAAGTTTCCATACATAGGAAAATTTAAACGTTTGTTTTTATGTTTCAGATACCCTAAGAATATGCGTTTGTAAGATCTTGTTTACTGATGAAGCAAATTTTTACGTCAATGGAGAGGTTAATCGGCAAAACATACGTTATTGGAGTAATGCTAACCCTAACTGGCTGAGTCCGACGAAGATGCAAGGTGCCGGTAAAGTGATGGTGTGGGCCGGGATATGGGGTGACAGAATTATTGGACCAATTTTTGTCAGTGGAAATCTTAATGCCGAAAGGTATCTTAACATGTTGCAAGAAGAGATTTTCCCATCCCTGCTAAACGAGGAAGGTAACTTCCCAGTTTACTTCCAGCAAGATGGAGCTCCACCTCATTATGGTCTTCACGTGCGTCGGTATTTGGATCAGCAGTTTCCGGATGCTTGGATTGGTCGGCGTGGTCCTGTGGAGTGGCCTCCCAGATCCCCAGATCTCACCCCCCTTGATTTCTATCTTTGGGGGCACTTGAAGGCCATGGTATATCAGGAAAAGATACGAGACATAAATCATCTAAAGGAACGTATCACCAACGCCATTACAAGCATAACGTCAACTGTGCTAATGCGTGTTCATCAACAGTGGGGAACACGTATTGAAATGTGTTTTCAAAACAATGGCAACCATGTAGAGCATATTATATAAATAAAAATGGTTGTCCATAAAAAAAATGTTTATTTTTCCTATGTATGGAAACTTACGGCCCACCCTGTATATATATATATATAGTACCGTATATATATTTTTTTTTCTGTAACCTATATATAGGCTGTAACTCTTTATGTACTTCAGTGTTCCTGAGGATGTCATTAGACAAAAGTGCTTGAGCACCATTCTGTGTTTCCTTTCCTTCGTGGTTTTATTCATCATAAATATTTTTCACGTGTTACTTTCCTGAAATAATTTTCATATATATATATACAGGGTGGGCCGTAAGTTTCCATACATAGGAAAATTTAAATTATGGTCTTCACGTGCGTCGGTATTTGGATCAGCAGTTTCCGGATGCTTGGATTGGTCTGCGTGGTCCTGTGGAGTGGCCTCCCAGATCCCCAGATCTCACCCCCCTTGATTTCTATCTTTGGGGGCACTTGAAGGCCATGGTGTATCAGGAAAAGATACGAGACATAAATCATCTAAAGGAACGTATCACCAACGCCATTACAAGCATAATGTCAACTGTGCTAATGCGTGTTCATCAACAGTGGGGAACACGTATTGAAATGTGTTTTCAAAACAATGGCAACCATGTAGAGCATATTATATAAATAAAAATGGTTGTCCATAAAAAAATGTTCATTTTTCCTATGTATGGAAACTTACGGCCCACCCTGTAGTACAGGGTGGGCCGTAGGTTTCCATACATAGGAAAATTTAACGTTTGTTTTTATGTTTCAGATACCCTAAGAATATGCGTTTGACGAAAGAGCAACGAATTGAAATCATACTGATGGCTGGGTCGGGAAGCAGTCGCATGGTTGCAATGAACTTTAACAGACAACATGGAACGAACATCACACACGACACTGTGGCAAAACTTATTAACAAGTTTCAGAAAACTGGAAATGTTGCAGATCAACCGCAAAGTGGTCCAAGACGTACAGCCACCGATGAAGACACAACAGCTACGATACTTACAGCGCTTACACGGAGTCCCAGAAAAAGTACACGACGGTTGTCTGCAGAAAGTGGTGTCAGCAGATCGAGTATCAGGTGCATTTTGAAAGCAAACAAATGGCATCCATACAAATTGCATATGGCACAGCATTTGAGTGAAGACGACCCGGATAGACGGATGGAATTCTGTGAATGGGCATTAACCAAAGTGAACGAGGATGCAAACTTTTCAACTAAGATCTTGTTTACTGATGAAGCAAATTTTTACGTCAATGGAGAGGTTAATCGGCAAAACATACGTTATTGGAGTAATGCTAACCCTAACTGGCTGAGTCCGACGAAGATGCAAGGTGCCGGTAAAGTGATGGTGTGGGCCAGGATATGGGGTGACAGAATTATTGGACCAATTTTTGTCAGTGGAAATCTTAATGCCGAAAGGTATCTTAACATGTTGCAAGAAGAGATTTTCCCATCCCTGCTAAACGAGGAAGGTAACTTCCCAGTTTACTTCCAGCAAGATGGAGCTCCACCTCATTATGGTCTTCACGTGCGTCGGTATTTGGATCAGCAGTTTCCGGATGCTTGGATTGGTCGGCGTGGTCCTGTGGAGTGGCCTCCCAGATCCCCAGATCTCACCCCCCTTGATTTCTATCTTTGGGGGCACTTGAAGGCCATGGTGTATCAGGAAAAGATACGAGACATAAATCATCTAAAGGAACATATCACCAACGCCATTACAAGCATAACGTCAACTGTGCTAATGCGTGTTCATCAACAGTGGGGAACACGTATTGAAATGTGTTTTCAAAACAATGGCAACCATGTAGAGCATATTATATAAATAAAAATGGTTGTCCACAAAAAAATGTTTATTTTTCCTATGTATGGAAACTTACGGCCCACCCTGTATATATATAGTCTGTGTATCATGAAAAAACCTCAGGGGAGCATCCTGAGTTCATTCCCATATATATATATATATATATATATATATATATATATATATACTAGCTGAGGTACCCGCCCGGGCATTGCCCGGAATAAATTTCACATTGCTGATGCATGTCATTCACAGTCAGCTTCTTTCTTGGGGTGTTTCTCTTGCTCTGGTAGCTGCTACACTTTCTCAGACAGCTTCAAGATGTGATTGCCTTTCTTGCAGTGTTTCTCTTGCTCTGGTAGCTGCTACACTTTCTCGGACAGCTTCAAGATGTGATTGTCTTTCTTGGAGGTTTTCTCTTGCTCTGGCTGTTGCATGTCATTCATGGTCAGCTTCAAGGCATGATTGTCTTTCTTGTGAGCTTTCCTGCTTCTGGGCTTCTTTATTTTTTCTGGCTGCTGATGTAGATCTGCCCAAACTTGCCCGTTTCTTTGGTGGCATAGTAAAGTTGTTGGGATTTTCAAAAACTGCAAAAAAACATTGCCACATTAACTTCCTGTAACTATTCGCATAAACAGACAAACAGACAGGCTGACCGACTCTGTGTTGACATTCTTCATCCCATAAGAGGTTCCTGTGCCAAATTTGGTAGCTGTAGGTCAAATGGTTTGAAGTCATCCTAAAAAATAATTATATGTGAAGCTTAAGATTTTCATGGCTGCGTTCTTTTCTGTAGTTTAATCGTGGTGCTGGGGCCTTCAGGCCTAGTAATTTTAATTATTTAATTTATTAACATTCTTCATCCCATAAGAGGTTCCCGTGCCAAATTTGGTAGCTCTAGGTCAAACGGTTTGCACATGCATAAAGGACAAACAAACAAACAAACAGACAGGCAAAAATATATAATAGATATATACAGTATATATATATGAAAATTATTTCACAAAAGAAAGTAACACATGAAAAATATTTATGATTAATAAAACCACGAAGGAAAGGAAACACAGAATGGTGCTCAAGCGCTTTCATCTAATGACATCCTTAGGAACACTGAGGATGTCATTAGATGAAAGCGCTTGAGCACCATTCGGTGTTTCCTTTCCTTCGTGGTTTTATTCATCATATACTGTGTGTGTGTATATATATATATATATATATATATATATATATATATATATATATATATATATATATACATATATGGGATTTAACTCAGAATGGTCCCCTGAGGCTCTTTCATGATACACACAGACCATGCATGGAACAAGGAACTCTACTGGGAAAATTAAATACATTATAGTCCAAATAAGTAATGGTAAATGACAAACACTATAGTTTTTCTTTTTCATGATGTTAGCCCAACATGGGCAATGGGTCACTCACAGAGAGGCCCCAAAAATATAGTTTCTCTCACCAGCAATCTGCAAAGCAGATAGGATCCAGCTTTGAGACAGGATCTAGGGGTTACAGCTACACCGAGCCTACTATATCCAGAACCTCAATATAAGCAAAAGACTCGTTGCATTCATGTCGGATTGAATACATCAAAGAAAAAGGAGTAACTATTGTATTTTTAGCCAAACAACAAAACTTGAACCTCAACTGGCAAAACTGAGCATCTACTTTTCAAGACACACAACATGAAATGGACATGTTATATGCCTTGAAAAGTGGACGCTCAATTTTGCCACTTGAGGTTTAAGTTTTGGTTTTCGGCTAAAAATACAATAGTTACCCCTTTTTCTTTGATGTATTCAATCCAACACAAATGCATCAAGTCTTTTGCTTATATTGCAGTTCTGGATATAGTAGGCTAGCCCTGTTCAAAAATCAACTTTTTCTTATTTTCATAGGTTTCTGTACTTTTTCCCATGCTTTTTGACCTGAAAAGGCCGAAAATCACAACCATTTTGACCTAGGCTGTTGGGAAGCATTGCTGCATGGAGCTTTAAGTTTTCTGCCTTGAAATCGGCCAAAAGCACCAGTTCCGGGGTCCCTTGAATCATGTTTTGCACTATAACTTTTTATCTAAACAAGATAGAGCAACAAAATAGGCACCAAATTAAAGTGTTTTTAATCCTCTTTCTAACTTATACAATTATGATAGTCTTGGAACAAGAAATGGCACATTGGTACATACAAAGATTTCAGAAATATCACAAAATTTGTTTTCTCACACTCAAGGCAGACAAGGCGCCTTATTCATGACACAAATTTGAGATTAACATTTTGTCACAAGTCTAATCGATCAAGAAGTGAAAGCATTACATGATTAATTTCATAATGACATTTACACAGTCAGTTGTTGAGAGTTTGTTTCTTGAAGCTGTCAAAGCGGCGTCTGTTGAACTCCACAGCTTGAAGGAGATAGTCCCTTTGCTTGGCATCTGTTGTTATGACATTTGCAAAGTCGCTCATCATCTTGACACCACGTTCAGCAATGTCATTCACCACTTTCAGATTCTTAACATAGTCCAACGCTTTTCTGTAGTCCTCATTCTGTGGCCAAGATGTGACAGGTTCCAGAAGCCACTCGGATCCAATGTTCAGTGTGTCCAGCAGGAAGTGTGATTCTGGGCCAATGAGATCAACCAGGGTGGTCTTAGCTGTGACTCTCTGGAATAGAGGCTTTCCTGTTCTGAAGCTGTCTGGCTTCTCAGTGGCATGTAACTGGGCAGCAATGTCGTGCTTCAATGTGTCACTCAATCTACTGCTGAACAGGGCAAATGGCACGACTTCCTGCATCAGGTACCATTTGTGGTGGGTCAGTTTTCTTGTACTTCAACATGTCCTGGATTAGACTTAGATCATTCATGGGAGCATCTGCAGCAGACATTGACATCATCCATACAGGAGTGTAGAACAGCGCAAGGAAGGTGTTGAGTCTTTCCAGCTTTGATACAGCATCTTCGTCATACTCAAGTTGATCTGCAAACATCAGCATTTTCATGGAGTACAGGTTTCTGGCCATCCATCTGGCCTGATGAATGGCGCCTGGTCGACTCCAGTGAATACCTCGAGGAGGCGTTCCTCCAAGAACAATGACTGTCAGTTCAGCCATTTCCCTGTAGTCGGCTCTTGGAAGCCTTTCTGCTGTTAGAATGTCTTGGAGTATTTCTTCACTGTTCTTCTCCTTTTCCTTCAGCCATTTGCTGTTGATAGCCAGCATCTTTGGGTTTTCCTTGGACAAGTCCGTCCAAACATCCTTCAGATGCTCAAACCAGGGATTATCTGGCCCCTTCACCTTCCCAAACTGCTCCTACTAGGATTTCCAGGATATGATGTCGACAGGCCAGATAAAACACCTTTTTGTTCAGCATTTTCTCTAGCAGTTTGGCAGCTCCTCTGTGAACTCCACTGTTACTGGATGTAGTGTCAAAAACAAGGGCAGTAACATTATCCGTAAGTTCCCATGTCTCCAGTAAATCCATTGAAGCCTCAGCCTGAGCTGTGCCAGAAGAATTGTCGATGACAGGTACTCCCAATAACTTTCCTTCAGTGTATGAAGGTGGACCAGACACTAGCACAGCTAAAGTCTCTGAGGTACTTCCAGGTTCACTGCCCAAGACATCTTTGAGCAACTTTCCATCCCAGTGTAAGGCAGCGTACTGTGGGGGGTTTTCACAAAACTTGGACATGTGACTCTGGCTGATATTATACCTGGACAGCATTCTGTTGCGACATGTTGTTGAGGTTGAGATGACGAAGTTATCCAGATCAGCCCCTCCAGCTTTCAAAGTGGCAGAAACCATGGCAGTAACTTGATTGTCTGATAAACCAAGATGATCAGCTGTATTGCAGATGACATCACATTCCATGACCTTCCTTGGAAATGTCAGTCACACTAGTTACAGTGTCTTGATGGTGAGAACATCCAGGACGAGGCTGATGGTAATCCATGTCCTCTGTGTTAGCGTCGTTGTCAGTTGAGTCACCCCAGGTAATGTCATCCACATGAACAACTGTCTCTTGTTCTGCTGCAGCTGTAAAATAGTACATGTTAAGACAGTAATTGTTAAGTACATGCTAAATATCGCAATGGAGTAAAGCTTAAAACTTTTTGTAACGTTCAAAGTAATTAGTTTTACCTTGTTCTTGTCTATGCTGCAGTCTTTCATTCCTCGCTGCTTGCTGCAGGGATCTTGTCTCAAAAATCTTGTCATGACCAGACATATGACCTTTCCTCTCAGTCTTTTGGTCTTCGTAGAACCTGATATCCTCATCTTTTTTCTCTCTGGATAACAGTCTGTTGTTCTGTATTTCCTGGATTGCATCTGGAGCTCCTATATCGAACAGGCTGTCTAATTCCAGCACAAATGCTCCTCTTTTTCCTCCAGGGTTACTTGCTCTTCCTTTGCTTTTCACCAGAGCATGATGTTTCTCATGTAGTTTCATGAAGAGCTTCATTGCGTTGTACTTGGTCATTAGGGTGCATCAAACGCCCTTAGGTTCTTGGATTTTAATGTCTTTTCTCTCAAATGTTACACTTGTTGCTAGAAGTATGTATGCCAAATATTAATTAAATCGGAGGTGGTCCTGGGTGGCCACCGGTCACTTTTATATTTTCGCGGCAATTTTTGGGGGCCGCGCTATGTAAAAATATCTATTTTTTTTATTTACCAACCAGTTGACTACTTACATTGTTTCTTTTAATATAGAGTTGCTAAGGGGTGATTTACATAACATTTGAGAGAATAGACATTAAAATCCAAGAACCTAAGGGCGTTTGATGCACCCTAAAGGGGTGATTTACATAAAACATGTACCATAAACGAAACTTCACTTATAGTCTAATAATATCCTTTATTGTCTTTCAGAAACAATGGAAGCTGTAACAATGGAAGCTAAGAAGACCAGATTAGCAAGTGCCATTTTTGGTCTTGGCAATGCTCTTACAGAAGGAGATGGTACATTGACAGGAGTCCGCCTCCCAACTTGCCGGCAGGTTCTTCGATGCGTGATGTGGCACATCCAGAAAGAAATATGTGAAGGCAAACAAACACAGCCACTCAAATGGAAATCTGCCAGCATAGTCCTTATCCAGCTGAAAACATTCTACACTAAAGCAAATATTCCTATGCTTTCAGACCATCAATGCTGCAAACTAATACTTGACCTTCTTAATGACAATAACAAATTGCGTCAAATACCTGTTTCTCGCAGAGAATCTCCAAACACTTTGGCTAAGTTGCAATCCATGAATGAACGTCTTGATAAGACCTTTGGTGTATGGACAAAAGATGCAATGACAAACATTAAGAATGAGGAAGATAGAGCATTTTTAGAGTCAATGAAATCTGACAGAGTAGCCTCATTTGGTAGTGTTGACAAGAAGAAAGCTGATAAAGATCGTAGAAAAGAAAAACACATCTTAGCGGAAGCTTCAAGACGAGAACGTCATGAATCATCCAGTGTACAAGAGATGAAAAGTTCTGTATGCTCTGATGATAGTGCCTCTGCAGATAGCTTGGAAGAAACTGAAGAAGAGGCGATTCCAGAGCTTCAAAGGAAGCGTAGTCACCACAGATCAACATATGCAGGTACGTCTGCCTTTATTCCTCATGATATTCTGAAAAGGCCTTCAGTCGTGTCTGTTGCTACTCGACTAAACATAACTCCTGTTCAACAGGCTGTGCTCACCGAAGCTGTAATTCAAGAGGCAGGAGGTGATCCACGTCATGTGGCCAAGTTGTATTCAACTGCTGATAAGGCTCGACGATCAATAACAAGTGCTATCGCCAAAGATATTCGAGAAAATTGGATCGCCCCAACAGCTGCAACACTTCACTGGGATGGCAAGCAGATGCATACGCTCACAAACAAGAATGGCAAGGAAGAAAGATTGCCAGTGTTGGTTGGGAATGCCACTGATGTAAAGCTACTGGGAGTGGCTAGATATCCTCGTGGAAGTGATATGTCATCAGGTGACATCATTGCCGAGCACACTTACACGTTTCTACATTCATGGAAGTGCAAACAGTCAGTTGTCAACTTATGTTTTGACACAACAGCATCAAACACTGGACACGTTACAGCTGCCTGTGTTACCATTCAATCAAAACTGGACCGTGCTCTTCTGTGGTGTGCATGTCGCCATCATGTTGGAGAGGTAATCCTGGATCATGTGTTTGACGCTCTCAAAATTGAGACATCAAAGTCTCCAGAAGCATCTTTGTTCCAAAGATTCCAGAAGAATTGGGAACGCATATCGCATGCAAAGGATGAAAGTTTAACCAAAATTGACATTTCAATGTACAATGACGATGCACAACAACTGCTTTTATCCTGCAAAAACAAGGTTTTAAGCACAATCCGCACAAGCGCTTCATACTGTAGGGAAGACTACAAGGAAATGGCACAACTCTGCCAGGTAGTCCTCGATGATGATGTCACAAAACAAGGAACACTCCACAGACCTGGGGCCATGCATAAAGCAAGGTGGATGTCAAAGATTCTTTATTCCATCAAAATATGCCTACTTGAAGAGCAAATTTCTGTACTACCTCGAGGAACTGTAACAACACAACATCAACAGGAAAAACTGAAGGAGTTTGTTGTTTTTGTTGTTTATATTTATTGTGATTGGTGGCTCATATGTCAGTCTGCTTCAAATGCCCCATGGTTTGATTTGTGCTTATACAAGACTCTGCTCAACTATAAAGCTGTCAACTCAATCATTTCAGTCAGCGCTGTGAAAGCCTTTGATAGACATTTGTGGTATTTAACCCCAGAACTGGTTGTTTTGGCACTGTTCAGCAATGCAGTACCTCAAAAGGAGCGTCGTGCCCTTGCAGATGTGTTACTGGCCATACAACCAGATGAAATGCCAAGCACTCCAAAACACCGCTACGGTTCTGGATATGGCAAACTGTCATTTCCAAAAATTACAGAAGCGACAACCCTGGCTGATCTTGTGAACGAGGACTCGTGGTTTACAGTGAACCTTCTTCACCTGGATATGACCTTCCTAACAGAGGATGTTGACAATTGGCAGAACAATGACCACTTCAAGGCAGCCAAGTCCATTGTGAATGGGTTAAATGTTGTGAATGACCCTGCGGAGAGAGCAGTAAAGCTCACAACTGATTTTGTCTCAGCTGCAAGAGGAGAAGACCACTTCCAAAATCTTCTTCAAGTGGTTGAATGTGACCGCAAAGCGAGGCCAAATTTGCGGAAATGAGCAAAGTTGGAGTAGTGACATTGGCGTTGTGTTTTATACATTTTCAACTTTCAATCAATGTAAGTATAGTAATACCGAATATTTGTATATTAGTATTATAAGTAATACCGAATATTTGCCGAATATTCGGTGCATCACTACTAAATATATAAAAGTGGCCGGTGGCCACCCAGGACCACCTCCGATTTGATTTATTCTTTGCATACATACTTCTACTAACAAGTGTAACATTTGAGGGAATAGACATTAAAATCCAACAACCTTTTGAAAATCATGGGGCATTTAATGCACCCTATTGGTCATTGTCTTGATCCTAGCCATCTGCCAGAATGGGATGATAGATTCAACTGTTTCATATGCAAGGTCTTGAACCATGGGCCTCCCTGCATTTTCCGGTAAATTCTGAAGATTAAGGAAATACTGGAACGCCTGTCTGTTGGTGGGAAGCTGGAAACCACTGATAAAAGCTGAAGGGTATCTAACCAGGAAAGTTTCAGTGAGAGATCTGGTAGATGGCCCAGTTGATACCTGCCTGTGGACAGTACGTGGAGGTTCTGAGATATCAACTGTGCGCCCACGGAGCTCCCTCAGCTCCTTGCTTAATGCCATTGTGAAGTTGTAACTTGTAGATGGTTTTCTAGATTCTGATTGAGTTTCTGTTGTTTCCTGAAAAATGATAGATAATTATTATTATTATTATTATTATTAATTATTATTTATTTATTATTATTATTATTATTATTTATTAATTTTATGCTCAAGATTTCATTTGATACCTAATTTGTTGCTCTATCTTGTTTAGATCAAAAGTTAAAGTGCAAAACATAATTCAAGGGACCCCGGAATTGGCGCTTTGGCAGATTTCAAGGCAGAAAATTTAAAGCTCCATGCGGCAATGCTTCCCAACATCCTAGGTCAAAATAGTTGTGATTTTCAGCTTTTTCAGGTCAAAAAGCATGGGAAAATGTACAGAAACCTATGAAAATAAGAAAAAGTTGATTTTTGAACAGGCCTAATAGTAGGCTAGGTGTAGCTGTAACCCCTAGATCCTGTCCCAAAGCTGGATCCTATCTGCTTTGCAAGTAGCTGGTAAGGGAAGCTATATTTTTGGGGCCTCTTTGTGAGTGACCCATTGCCCACATCTGGCTTTTATCATTTAAAAGAAAATACTAGTGTTTGTCATTTACCATTACTTATTCAGACTATAGTGGATTTAATTTTCCCAGAAGAGTTCCTTGTTCCATGCACAGTAGGGTGGATCACTTTTCACTTTTTTTTAAAAATTATAGCTGGTCAAAGTTTTCCCCATGATTTGGTTCAGTGGAAGTACACTGACACCATTTTTACCAAAATCGATCAATATTTAGGGGTCGCGCATCGACCTTGAAAATTTCAATTTTGGAAATTTGGCCAATTGACAATTTTTTACTGAATAAAGATAAATCATCAAATGACCATATTTTCCGAATCCTCTTAGTGAAAGAAATCCTCTCAGATACTTACCAAGTTGATCGGACAAGTGGTTTAGAAGTTACACTCACCTAGAAATAACATTAAAATTTAAAATACTGTATTTGTCCCCCGTTATGGACATAATCATAACATCAGTAGCTGGCGCATCCTAAAATCCTAATTACACACACACGCTATGTCTATGACCAATATTTTTACTAATCACAGTTTGCTTTTTACAGATCAACTGTGTCAATTGATTCTTGTTTGATAAGTCGTAGACTTTAGTACAATGGATAAACTGTTAACAACCAGGAGTGGGAAGACTCTGAAAGTTACTTATTCTGGAAAAGAGAAAGCAGCAACAACAGCACCACCTTCTCTAAGGTCAGCCACGGACGTCTTCTTAATTGGTCAGCCATCTTCCTCGATCGGTGGTGCCACATTGCCAACCACCCATCAAGTTCTCCAGTACTTCTTCTATGCCAAGCAGGAAACTACTGACAGGAAGGCCACCGTAAAAGACAGTGGCCAATGTTCTGGCATTTTGGAACATGGCACGTATAAAGACGATCACGAGGTGTAACTGCGAAAGAAAACTGGAGTTACTGTGGGAAGAGTGGCGCTCGCTGCAGAAGAGCAAAATGAGAGACAGTGACGCGGGAAAAGGCAGGGAGAAGTTTTCAGAAAATCTGAACAAGCTCTGGGACATCGGAGCTCCCGATGCGATTGAAGAGATACAGAAAAGTCGACTGCTCTAAGACAACAAACAAGAAGATATTAAATTTTATGAGGATCAACAGGGCCTGTGCCAGGCAACAATGAGTGGGAATGATAAAATGTTCGTTGTCAGGAGAAAATGGCAGCTCTCAAGACAACAATCTCGTGATGAGCCAGGCACCTCAAAAACGAAATTAGGAACCGAAGCTGAGAGCAACGATGAATCTATAGAAAGCAGATCATCAAGCAACTCCGAATCACAGCTAGAACCACCATACCGACAGCCGAGAGAATCAACTGTATCAATCAGCCTTCCTCACCGCATCCTCAATGCACCGGCTGTTATTGAAGTGGCTGATCGCTTCCGGATGTCCAATAATCAGGTGTGTATATATCAGTAATGATCTTTCCTTGACAAAGATATAATAGACGTAACCGGAAAATTTAGTGATTATTTTGTCACATAAAAACCATACGCATCCTTGTCAATTTCCTTTCAATTTCACACATACGTGGCAAGTGTCGTGGCGGCAGTCCTACATTCGGCAGATCCGCCAACAGACCTCGACAAATTCAGTATCTCGAAGGACACGTCTCGCCATGGAAGAGTGGCACATCGTTGTGAAGTGTCAACATCTGTGCAGAAATGCTTCGTATCTCCGAGGCATGCTGTCGTCCACTAGGATGGTAAAGTAATCAAGGTCAATGCAAAAAACTTCACTTTTTTACGTGAAGGTCAAAATATGAGAATAAAAACCCACTCTAATAGACAGAGTTTATTTCCACGACAGTTTCGACGCCCACTGGCATCCTCCTCGGGTTTCTGTTTCTGTATCCACCCGAGGAGGATGCCAGTGGGCGTCGAAACTGTCGTGGAAATAAACTCTGTCTATTAGAGTGGGTTTTTATTCTCATATTAATCAAGGTCAGTTTTGCCCTCACCATGGACGACAGTGAATTAACATGTTCCAGTGACGACAGTGGATTGACATATTCCAGTGGATGATAATGGATTGGCATGTATGACATATGTTTCAGGACTCTCTTGGATCATTGGAGCACCGCCAGGCAATTCTCATCTCCGGAGCTCCCCAATGCACAGAAGGAAAGTTGCTGGCTGTTCTGACTGTTGCTGACGGCACCGGTCTGTCCCAGGCCCAGGCAACCTTTCATGCTCTCAAAGACTGGGGATGCAAGAACAACGTGATTGGACTGTGCTT
>JAJOZX010000392.1:60000-130000 GCA_023014485.1 Bathynomus jamesi
TCATCCTTTGTTCTGTGTCGAGGATGCATTGCTGAAAACCACAATGTAAAATGAAAAGACCCAAAACAAAAATAATTTTCCCATAGAAAATGATGCAATAATTAAGGATGCATTCTTGGATACAGAAACTCAATAATACATATGAACATATGAAGATAATTAACTTCTTATTCCCACCATTGTTCTTTTCTTTAACAAAGAATGCAGCAAACTGAGTGTGACAAATGATACCTTCATTAGACAGGAGACAGGCAAATACTGAGTGAATGCTGTCCCAGACACACTTTTATACTTGGCAAGTGAAAAATGCCAAGTCATGACCCAGGCATGTGGGAACATTCTAGAAGCTTTGGCTGCACAAGGGAAATGTGGGCAGTTGGGGTCAGATAAAATGATGCAAATTCAAAATGTTGACAACTTAAGAATGAAAAGAGGCAAACCAGGCTGTTGCAAAACAAGGGATGACTGTATATATAGATATGGTAATGTAAAAAACTTTGAAGGTTTGATTTTCTAATAATTATGAAAGGCTATCCACCAGTTCTGCTTTACCTTAAAAAACTGTCACTGATCATATAAGCCTAAATTGAGAATTACCGTATACATTCATTGATATTGTAGTTACAGTAGCTTTTAGATTAGGTGCTGCTTATAATGGGGTTGGAATTATTAACTGCTTTTGTTTTTTTCAATGTACAGTATGATTTAATCCTTTCTTTTATCTTAAAAAAAAAAGTAGTTTTTCCTTAAACTACCTGTCAAAGTAGATACTTGTTTGTTTAAGGTAATTGGTATTCCAATGATGCTGCTGCTGCTGCTGTTGTTGTTGACAGTTAGGCTATTTAATGGAAGACTGAATGAAATACTAGCGCAGTCAACTCCTATCAGGCTCATTCCATGACAAATCATGCAAAAAAAGAAAGAAAAAGTGCACCATACCCTCATAGATTTTGCTTAAATTTGGTTTATAAAATGGTCAATGCCACTAAGTACCAAATTTCAAATATCAGCTCAATCGGAGTTATGATTCAAAAGTTATGCTCCCCACTTTTTTGAGGGGGGAACAAAAACTGGAAATTTTCAAACCACCATAACTCAGTCCCTAATTGACATAGAACAGTGATTTAAAGTGTTTATGAAAGGTAATTGCACACATAACAAATTAGCATAAACAGAAAAATGGCTAAAATTAACAGAAAAAAAGTTATGACACTTTATTCCATTTGAAGGGGTCCTGCCCCCCCTAAATTACAGATTTTTTAAATTTTCATATATATAAAAAATGAGTTTCAACCTTATTCTATCAATATATGAAAAGAAATGTGTGTGTATTTGCATATAAAATAGGTATTTACAGATTTGAAAATGACTACTTTCACTTAAGAGACAATAATTTCTAACAAACTGTTCAACATTCTCATTGACTTCTGGTATATAGATTGGTGTACTTGTTAAAAATGTAAATACATGTGTGTTAAACTAGTATTCTAAGAACTAAACATAAAACACTAGTACCTACCATAAAATACCTTCCCCCAATTCGATTGTTGGGTAAATTGGTTGAACAAAAAATCCCATGTGGACATTAAAAAAGTGACAATTTTACCCAGGATA
This sequence comes from Bathynomus jamesi, assembly GCA_023014485.1. Lineage (NCBI taxonomy): Eukaryota > Metazoa > Arthropoda > Malacostraca > Isopoda > Cirolanidae > Bathynomus > Bathynomus jamesi. The sequence goes on from JAJOZX010000392.1 coordinate 61,615, forward strand.
ACTATTGCCTAACTAGAGAGATCTTTATTTTGCTTTCTGTAATGCGCAAAGCATTCACTGTGTTCTCATTTAACGTATATATTTTTTTTCATTTTGACCAGATTTATGTGTATATATATATATATATATATATATATATATATATGCATAGTTTTAAATAAGTAAAAGTGTTTGATGAAAATGTCTACGCATAAAAGCTATAACAAGCGCTGTTGCAACCCTTTTGAACTGCACAAAAAGCCTATTCTGCGAAACTTGAGGCCCCTTCCAAAGCTTGTTGAAAATAGTGACCCTAAATATAATTTCAGTGATGAATCAGAAGTTTGTATAAATTGTCTGAAATTAATTAATAAACACGCAAAACCTGAAGAATTATTCAGACTGCCAGAAGCAATAACTAGTAATACTGAAAGTACAACTACTTCACCTGACATATCCCCAGAAAAAATGACAAGAAAATGTACTGAAATGGATAAAGATATTCAACGAGAAGATCTTAATGCAACTTTGGAGCAACTTAATGTTACCCCAGTGAAATTACGTAAGCAACTACCTATTAATGTGTGTACAGATAATGCATTTTTATACTGTCAGCTGAAATTTAATTCAGATATAGTTGTCTTATACCTAATACATATACAGTAAATACTCAATAAGTTGGACTATATAGGGCTTTAGCCAGTCCGACTCATAGCGAATTACCTTAATTACCCCCCTATTTACCCCTAAAGAGGCATAAATACTCTCTAACCTTTTAAGTTTGATTAGTGAGAGTCTAATACAATGTTCAAAATAAACAAAATAAACATTAAAAAACAATAAAACTTTGTTTCACTTACCGTTGCTGGAATTATTTTGAGCATGAAACACAAAAAATGTTATTGTTTACCTTTTTGTACAATACAGTATTAAAAAAACACTTCACTTAGTAAAAGAAAAAATAATAATGGCGCTTGATATAGGAAATAAAACACTTCTCTCAGTAAAATAAACAACAGAATAATAGCACTTGATAGAGGACATCCTGAATTCCAACTCATCGAGTATTTACTATATGTGAAATTATCTAAAAAATATACTTCAGTTCAGAAATTCAGATTGTTGCCACTAGATATGTCATACTTATATTTATTAATTAATTGTATTTCAAATATTTTTCAGATGCCCTGACCAGTGGAAGCAGATCAAAGGCAGTTTCACAAAAATACAAAAAAGCTTCAACCTCCCTCAAGAGGAAGTTGAAAACTGCATTTGCCACTGAAGTTCAAGATGTTGGTGAGCCACTGAGTAAACAGCATCTCAAAGAAGCAGATTTGGAGAGGTAAGAAACTAAAAATAATTAATGAGATGACTTTGAACTATTAATGTATGTATGTATGTAAATACCTGTATATAGGTTAGTGATGAGTCATTTTTTGTTTCGTTTTTTTTGTCATTTTTTTTGTTTAAAACGAAGATAGTCTGTTTTTTTGTTTTTTATGTATTGTTTAAACTTATTCCATATTTTTCTTCCTTTAATCTAATAAGTATATTAGTATTACCTATAATTTACTATACTACCATGCTTATACGGTTATAACTAGTATATATAGTCATCTTTAGAAAAACTGAATCACGCAAAAAGTATATAATAGAAAGGAAAAACAAACCCTCATTTTTTATATGATATATTTTTTAACTAGACATAAACATTCTTCCTCGTTTCAAACAATATACATAATTGTGATTGGCAAGAGTACCAGTATATATATATATTCCAGATAGAAAAAAAAAATATTCACCTTTTTTTTGAACCTTTTTGTTAACCTAATGTTGTTTAACATTCATTCCATGGAAGAATCATCACTAGATTGGGTAGAGCATATATGCTAGTTTCAATATCACAGGTACTGGTATAATAACATAAAAAAAAAATACATTACTGGTATAAAACCATATATATAATTGTGATTGGCAAGAATACCAGTGTATGTATGTGTGTATATATATATATATATATATATATATATATATATATATACAGGGTGGGCCGTAAGTTTACATACATAGGAAAAATTAAACGTTTGTTTTTATGTTTCAGATACCCTAAGAATATGCGTTTGACGTAAGATCTTGTTTACTGATGAAGCAAATTTTTACGTCAATGGAGAGGTTAATTTGCAAAACATACATTATTGGAGTAATGCTAACCCTAACTGGCTGAGTCCGATGAAGATGCAAGGTGCCGGTAAAGTGATGGTGTGGGCGGGGATATGGGGTGACAGAATTATTGGACCAATTTTTGTCAGTGGAAATCTTAATGCCGAAAGGTATCTTAACATGTTGCAAGAAGAGATTTTCCCATCCCTGCTAAACGAGGAAGGTAACTTCCCAGTTTACTTCCAGCAAGATGGAGCTCCACCTCATTATGGTCTTCACGTGCGTCGGTATTTGGATCAGCAGTTTCCGGATGCTTGGATTGGTCAGCATGGTCCTGTGGAGTGGCCTCCCAGGTCCCCAGATCTCACCCGCCTTGATTTCTATCTTTGGGGGCACTTGAAGGCCATGGTGTATCAGGAAAAGATACGAGACATAAATCATCTAAAGGAACGTATCACCAACGCCATTACAAGCATAACGTCAACTGTGCTAATGCATGTTCATCAACAGTGGGGAACACGTATGAATGTGTTTTCAAAACAATGGCAACCATGTAGAGCATATTATATAAAAAAATGGTTGTCCATAAAAAAATGTTATTTTTCCTATGTATGGAAACTTACGGCCCACCCTATATATTATATAATATATATATATATATATATATATATATATATATATATATATATATATGTAGCAGATGTCATTTTTTTCATATCCGCGGATGCGGATGCGGATGAGGATGTTTGATTCCAACATCCGTGGATGCAGATGCGGATGTCTACATTTTCGTTACTTTTTAGGATATATTCGAGATTTGTTGTGTTTAACGTATATAATAAGTTATTATATATAGAGAGCTGCAGCTATAATGTAGTATAATTGATTAATTGTACAATAATTGCTGTACTTTTCCCTGAACATATAAAATAATAGCAAGCATCTAACTAATATAGAAATCAATTAGTGAATTCGTCTGCAAATAAATTTGTTATATTTTGTTGAGTTTCAGCCACAATTAGAAACCATAATTGTGTTACCCGAGCTCTTTCCCCAACCTCCACCCTTATAGAAAGAGATCTTTAATTAGCTTGATAACTATTTATATAAGTTTAAATTTATTAGGCATATTATAAATGAGTAATTAAAATAAAGTAAACTAAGATGTTCATCGTTTAATATTCAAACTTAATTATAGGAAGGTTATGCTTAAGGAACATTAATTTTTCTGCCTTTTCTGCTGCCAGTCTGTTTCTCTTTTCATCATATATTAATCCAGCACTGCTAAATAATCTCTCGCTTGGTACGCTTGTTGGAGGACGTGCTAAATGTTTCCTTGCAAGTTTACTCAAGTATGGATAGATATTCTGCGTATTTTTCCACCAACTAATAGGATTGTCACATGCAGCCAGGTGTTTTTCTTGGTGATAGCTCTCGATCATTTTTACTACATCTTTTGACATCGCGTAGGTCTCATCATCGCTGCTTGACTCAAGAAACTGAGAGAGATATTCTGTGATAGATTTGCTTGTTGAAGGTGTTGGTTCTGTCACTGAAACTTTTATTCTTTTGGTGGGTGGCAAAGCGACAGATTCAAGAGATTGAAGCTCTTCAACTGCTTTGCCAAGTGATGATTTAACTCGTTCTAATGTACTAGGTGAAAATAACTTAGCTTTGTAACGTGGATCTAAGTAGGTTGCAAGAGAGTAACTTTATACAAGAACAGCCTCTTGTCTTGTCGCTTGCATCACTTTTGCGCACAATGAACTAGTTCTATTATTATAGTAGAATTTGATAATTTCCGCTTATTAATGACGTTTTATCTCAATGGTCCACATCCGCACGACATCCGCAGTCCAAAGTGCGGATGCCGAGAAAATGTGCGGATGTGACCTACATCACTAATAATATATATATATATATATACAGGTGGGCGGAAAGTAGCTCCCTATTTTGGATTGGTAAAAAAATACGTATATTATCCATTTATTTCAGAAGAAATAATATGAAAAGGTAGGCATACATGGTAGGTTTTCTCTAAAATTCAATGTGGGCTCCAACTCTTTCCACCAGCTTCAGGAGCCGCCCAGGAATGGTGTCCACTGACTTTAGCAGGAACTCCGGCGGGATGGAGGACATGACTTCCCGAATTCGGTCCTCCAGTTCTTCCAATGCCCTCGGTTTGGTGCGGTAGACTTCTTCCTTTACCCACCCCCAAAGAAAGAAGTCGCACGGTGTCAAGTCGGGGCTCCTGGCTGGCCATTGATGTGGACCACGACGACCCATCCAACGCCCAGTGAAGTGGGCATCCAGTCACTCACGGACAACAAGAGCGAAGTGCGGAGGGGCGCCATCTTGCATAAATATCAGATCGTCGATGTTCTCCCATGTGCTGACAACCGGCCAGACCTCGTTTCGCAACATAGCAAGGTACCGCTCAGCATTCATGGTGTTGCGCAGAAGGAACGGGCCCACAACCTGATCTGAGGTCATACCACACCACACCGTTACACTGAACCGATTCTGCCGTTTTTCAGCGGTAACCGTGCGACTTCTTTCTTTGGGGGTGGGTAAAGGAAGAAGTCTACCGCACCAAACCGAGGACATTGGAAGAACTGGAGGACCGAATTCGGGAAGTCATGTCCTCCATCCCGCCGGAGTTCCTGCTAAAGTCAGTGGACACCATTCCTGGGCGGCTCCAGAAGCTGGTGGAAAGAGTTGGAGCCCATATTGAATTTTAGAGAAAACCTACCATGTATGCCTACCTTTTCATATTATTTCTTCTGAAATAAATGGATAATATACGTATTTTTTTACCAATCCAAAATAGGGAGCTACTTTCCGCCCACCCTGTATATATATATATATATTCCAAATAGAAAAATAAAAAAAATAAAAATATTCATCTCTTTCTTTAACCTTTGTGTTAACCTAATGCTGTTTAACTTTCATTATCTGATTCTATTTCCATTGAAGAATCATTATCACGAGATTGATTAGAGCATATAGTTTCAATATCACAGGTACTGGTACTTATTGTAGATTTGGATGTTGACGAAGCCAATGTAGCACCATGTTTTACTTCACTTTCTTGGAATTTTGCATTTTGGGATATAAATACTAGCTTTGCTGCTCTGTCTGTGCTTAATTGGTTTCTTTTGGCTGTATGGATATTACTGTATGTGCTAAATGATCTCAGAGGTAATGAAAGGGCAAAATAGAGGTGTATGAGTTTGTGTAGGTATATATGTGAGTATGCGTGCGTATGTATCTGGAATTCTGGATGTATGCGTGTGTATGGGGTATATAATAGATATAAATATGTGTATATAAGTATTTATGTATATGTTGGTATATATGTATATGGGTGTATGTGTATGTATATATATGGATGGTCTCAGAGGGGGGGAAATATGTCATCGCAGGTCTAAAGGATAGTTAAGTGGGAGATTCAAAATCCAAGGCATGGATGGGAGAGTCCTGGAAAGGTTGGACAATGGGCAGTCAGCTCCCAGCCAGTGTTCTCGCAAGTTTAACGGATCTCAAGATACAAGACTTTCAGTGCAAGAAAGAGGCCAGTTTTTTTCTGTAAATAGGCTGAAAAGAACATTCTATACTGGTACCCAGGTCTGGCGCCAGCCTATTTGGCGCCCTTAGCAGGACTGCAGCTGGCGCCCCCACCCGCCTCCCACTTCATGATTGGGTTTGCCCACAAAGTAATCAAGGTACCATATTGAAGAAACTATTTGCCTTACACTGATCTATTTTAATTTGCTAATACATACATTTATTATAAAATTATAAAATCATTTCACAGTTCAAGAAAGTGTCATGACCAATCAAAACAGCGAGTAAAGCGAGGCATATGTAGTAACAAATCAGAACGCTCAAAAGTGCTAAAATATGCGTGCAAAAAGGACATATCTACTGTTTTTTCCAAGCAAGAAGGGCATATGTCACATAAAAACAGTTATTCGCTTATTGACGACTCCCGGAACTCATATTAAGCCGTAAATAAGCCGAGTCGCTTATTGACGACTCCGGTCTGTACGCACATTTTTAAATCGCTTATTTACGACTCCCGTCCCTAAAGGGTTAAAGGTCGTGATAGTGAAAGTTCTATAATGACCCACTAAGATGAATAAGTTAATTATGTAAATATCAGTCAAGCTAAACTGGTGTACATACGTCGTACGACCTTTCATCATTTGTCTATGCTTCTCATTCCTTCATTATTTTTTTCATGTTGTTCTTACATAATACTATCAGACGTGCACAGGGCGGGAGGCGCTGGCGCCCCCCAGATCTTTGGCGCCCTTAGCATTTACTAACCTCGCCTAATGGAAGCGGCGGCCCTGCTGGTACCATATGGCCTATTTTATTATTTATTTATTTATTTTTATAATATATATCATTGCAAAAGTATACTTTATAATTAAATTGGCAATATATATTATATTAAAAAAAAAAAAAAAAAAAAAAAAAAAAAAAAAAAAAAAAAAAAAAAAACATGGACATAAAAAAAATGGTTTTTTAACATCACTAATATAGGTACAGTATTATAGGTTGTCATGTTTGAATATATATGTAGACATTAGCTATATTTCCTAAAATGTGACATCATCCCATATACTAAATATACTGGTATATGTTCAAATTCATGAAGTACAGTACTTCCTTAATTCTTGAATAATATAAATCATGTACTTACATCCTTAATATTGTACAGTAATTTGGGGTTATGTTTTTTTTATAGGTACAAAAACCTCATGAGTGATCGTGTACAAGACTTCAAATCCAAATCATCTTACAAAAGGAGGTTTCAGATACTTACACTCACCATTTCCTATTTCTAGGACAATGGATTTGTTTGGTGCAACCAGATACATGGTTGACAAAGCCAGACATTTGAAACATACATTTGGTATTATGCCACAGATTCCTATCTACAGTAAAGGAAGAAAACTAACTGAAGATATAATCTCTGAAATAAAGGAATTCTACGAAGATGAAGAAGTTAGTCATTTGTGTGCAGGGAAATCTGATTGTTAGCATAAGAAATAAAGATGGTGAAAAAGAGTACGGTACAAGCAAAAATGTCTATTTCTAGGAAATTTAAAAGAATTATATTCAAAATATAAAGAAAACAATGATAATAGCATAGGATTTTCTACCTTTGCCAATCTGAGGCCTAAATGGTGTGTAACTGCTGGAGGCAAAGGAACCCACTCAGTTTGTGTTTGCACCCACCACCAGAATCCTAAACTCATGGTATCAGCAATTGCAGAGAAAAACTTAACCTATTACACACTTATGAAAAAAAGTGTTTGGGATATAAATTCGTCTACATGCACATTACATGGATGTCAAGAATGTCCTGGTAGCCTAGGCATATTTAATTTCTTAAATACTATACCTTCCTTGACAAGCAGAGATTCTGCTGATTATGTTCAGTGGACTAATACAGATAGATCAACATTGGAAACTCATATAGCTTCTCCAGATGAATTTATTGAACACCTTTCAGAAAACATTTTCTCTCTTACTAGGCACCACTACATTGCAAAAAGCAAAGCTGGGCACAAACCGTTAATCCGTTAATCGTTAATTAACGAAGTTAACTTTTTCATTAACGATTTAACTTTTAAGTTAACTTTGAAAATCATTATCGGACTAATTAACTTCCATTACATTTAACTTCCGTTAACTCAAGTCCGTTAACCCAAAAAATTCATAAAAAACGTTTAAAAGTTTCTATTATTTTCAGTGCTGAGCAGGTGCGCAATTAATCCGCCACTGTTAATAGTGATGAACGAATTTCCATTTCCGCAGTGCAAAATCAGGCGATATATTTGTTTCCGTCGCCACAATTTGTGTCTTACCAAATATGGTAGTTATTTATGGCATTGGTTTGAGCAAAACATGGTCGATTGTAAAATCAGGCGGAAAGATTTGCCATTTGAGTTGAATGTTTCAACTTCTTTCAAGAAATATCACGAGCATTTTAAGGCACTTTCAATAATATATATGTAACAATTACAACAAATAACTACATTCGTTTCATTTGCAGTCTGTCTCTTGCGCAACATGTTTGTGCTAGTGAATATTTAAAAATAATCGTTGTCAAGTAAGTCATGTATATTTATAATATGTCTGTGAGTACCTTATTAGTAATCTCCTTGATACATTTCAAGAACCATAAAACTGATCAGGTAAGATTTCAATTCTATGTCACTTTGATGACATAAATTAAGTCAATTGATGTCTTACAATGGGAGCGTTTTCACCTCATCTGGTTGGACAAGTATGACAACACCAAGGTCGCCAGGGTGAGGAAAAGCATGGAGGGTACAGTCGAGGAGGCCATGAAGCAGCAGTCCAACGAAGTGGGCAGCAACAGTGGAGGCAGCAACAACGAGGAGGATGAGGAGGAGGATGACTTCTTCAGTGCTGTCATCCAGACAAAAGAGAGCAGCAGAAGCCACAGGTCACTCAAGGACAAGGCCCAGAACTTGGTCAAGACCTGGCTGGAGACCAACTCCAAGGACTTGCTGACAGATGCTGCCTTCTTGGGTGAGCAAGTGTTGGTGGACTTGTTCATCAAGTTCAACACAGCCATCCCCTCCAGTGCTGCAGTGGAGCGTTTGTTCTCTATGGGCAAGGACATCCTGAGGGCCAAGAGATCATCCCTGTCTGATGAAAACTTTGATATGCTAATTTTCATGAAGGGCAACATGCATCTCATGGACAAAATGGAGAATGAGAAGAAGAGGGAAAATTAAATTATATATATATTGTGTTTTTCATTTTTTTATAATAAAAGTTAACGTTAACGGTTTGTCAGTAACTTCCGTTACATGTTTAACGAATTAACGGATTAACGGTTAACGAAGTTAACTTTTTGGTTAACGGATTAGCGGTTAACGAAGTTAACTTTTTGGTTAACAGTGCCCACCACTGGCAAAAAGCCAGAGTCAGTATTTGAAGACTATGAAACAGAATCTTCACTGTGATGAAATACTTGTGCGAGGGGATTTTGCAGAAAACTATTCATTCATCACTCAAGATGAACCACAAAGTTTTCACTGGACAAATGACCAGGTGACCCTCCATCCATTCGTGGTATATCACATGAAGGATGAGGAATTAATTCATACTAGTTACTGTATTATTAGTTATTGTCTTGAGCACTCAACATCAGCAGTTCACACTTTTCAGCAATATTTAATGAAGGATCTTAAACAGAAACTCCCCAATGTACAAAAAGTAATTTATTTCTCTGATGGGTGTGGAGGCCAATACAAAAATAAATATAATTTCAGCAATCTATGCTATCATGAACAGGATTTTGGTGTGAAGGCTGAGTGGAATTTCTTTGCCACTGTGGGGGTTGTGAAGTTTCTCACAACCCCCCCCTGATTTTCAAATCCCCCTTTTGGGGTTGTGGAGTTTTTCACAAAAACCACACCCTAATTTTCAAGTCCTATCTGGTTCTTCTCAAGTTTTTCTCTCCCCACAGGAGTCTAGTTGGTAAGCCTATTAATGGCAAAAACACTGCATGGTAATGTCCAGACTATTTGATCTTGGAAGCCTATTAAAAGGTTATGAAACCTGAATAAGTGCCCCAGTAGACAGGCTGAGATTAATACAGACATGTCCTGTTGGAAGCCAAGGGAGTTTGGAAAACCTTTAAAGGTATGATGTTAAGTGCTCTAGCTTGTAATCCTTGGCCAATGTACAATAGGAATAAAGACTTGTTCATAATCCTTATTCCTAGTTATTGTGGTATTGTCATTTGTAGTTCTCATTATTAGTATTAATTATTATTATTAAAAGTAGACATATATATAGGTTGTTGAAACTATGACTGAGTATAGATACATGTAATAAATCCAGCCAGGTTAAAATCAGATCTCAGACCTTTACTTATTGCCTGGTTTGCAGTGCATGTGGGAGCCCTGGAATTTCCTTTAGCCAAATCCAGTCATCTGTGACCCTGTCGTGTAACTAGCTAGAGAACCAATTATCATTATTATAGGTCACCAGTCACATTATTCCAGAGTTAGGTTTTTGCCCATACTTGTTTGGCACTGATTATAGGTTGATTAACTCATGTGAGATAGGTTTGCCATAATTGTCAATGTTTATAGTTATTATTTTTTATGTTGGTTATTTATTATTTATGTGCTTTGATTTCATGAGTAAATTATGTTTTCCAGTGATCAATTATGAAGTCATGATTCCAGTTAATGTTTGTTGATTAATTGCCTGTTCTGTTATATTACTGTGATTAATGGTGCCCGGTGCATGTAACTAATAATCTTGTGTTGTCTAGGCAACCAGTTGGGATTCAACTCACGTGGTCCAGATTCATCAGGCTTGGATTGTGGATCCAATCCAGTGGGAGCTACGCAGTCCATTGAGGTTGTGTCAACCACTGGGATCTGCCCTGGAATCAGGCCAGTGACCCTAACCCTACTAACTAGCCAGTGTATAAAGTGTCTAAGTGTATAAAGCAATTGAAACTTAGGTCATAAAGGGGGGGGGGGGGGTCAAGTTTGGAGGGTAGCCAGGCTGAGACAAGGGTTAACATTCTGTGCAGTCATTTCCAGTACTTGTCTCCAACTTGCTTTCTATCCTTTCTGCCAAGTCTCACTAAGTGTTATTGAGGTTCCAGAGGTTTTGTTAATTGTGATTCATTGCCAGTCTTTTTGTTATGTTTATAATTTCACACTGAATAATTGTTTATTTCAGATATAATAAAGAGAAAAACAGAGTAGTTTACTTCTATTAGGTCTACCTTTGAATTCCAGCCCTTTCTTGGACTCTGAGTGGTTGGTTCTCCTACTCATTGAAGTCAGATTTAGACAGCTGAACTGGAGGAAGTTCTTTACAGTTAACGTGTGAGTCGGATCTGAATAATCTCCTGGAAATAAACCACTGACAAGAGAGGCATTCCTAGATACCTGAGGAGATTACATCTTTGCCCAGTCTCTTGACTATCACAAACCCAGAAATGTCAAAAGGTGCTGGGTGGTTTGACAATACAGATACTTGGGGACAACGGCCTATGCAGCCACCACAGCACCACAAGTCATGGGAAAAATGCTTGTGATGGTATTGGAGGAACTATTAAAAGTGTTGTAGCAAAGGCTGGTTTGCAACATACTGATACTGGTCATATTCTAACACCAGAGCTTTCTATGATTTTTGCACTGAACACTTTAATTCAATTATTTGTTTGTATGTTACAAAGGAGGAGGTTCATGCAGATAAATTCAATCTTTCTAGTAGGTTTAATGAAACTTTACCTGTTAAAGGTACATGGGGTTTCCACAGGTTTGTACCAGAGTCAGAAAACCTAACACAAGCTTATCAGACATCTGATTCTGATAATTGTAAATTGTTTAGAATAAATACTGGGGCTGAACAAGATAAAGACAGTCAACTAATTGAAAAAGATGAGTATCAAATTGGCCAGTATGTTGCCTGTAAATATGATGATAAAGTTTGGTTTGGAATTATTTTAGACACTTCAGAAGAATATGGTGATTATAAAATCAGTTTCCTCACCTCATCAGGATCTACCACTCAGTATTATTTTCTGATGAAAGAGGATGTTTGCTGGATAAAACAAAGTGATATGATTTCTATCAAGATTACACCAAATATCAAGCCTGGTGTTAAGATTATTTACTCCTTCAATCCAAAGCAAGTTCAAAAACTTAGTGGGAGTTTCGAACCAAAACTAGGATAAAAATCTGTTGAAAATTAACTATATATAAGCTTAGGTAGGTATGGATTATTAGCATTAAGAATTATTGCACCATGTGTAAATTGCAATGTATTAATTACCTAACAGCTTACATGAATTTTGAAAAATTAGTCTTTTAAGTAAAAGTAGCCATTTTGAAATCTGTAAATACCTATTTTATATGCAAATACACATACATATATTTATTTTCATATATTGATAGAGTAAGGTTGAAACTCATTTTTTGTATATATGAAAATTTTTAAAAATCTGTAATTTAGGGGGGGACAGGACCCCTTCAAATGGAATAAAGTGTCGTAACTTTTTTTCTGTTAATTTTAGCCATTTTTCTACTTATGCTAATTTGTTGTGTGTGCAATTACCTTTCATAAACACTTTAAATCACTGTTCTATGTCATTACGGACTGAGTTATGGTGGTTTGAATATTTACAGTTTTCATCCCCCCCCAAAAGGGGGGAGCATAACTTTTGAACCATAACTCCGATTGAGCTATTATTTGAAATTTGGTACTTACTAGCATAGACCATTCTATAAACCAAATTTAAGCAAAATCTATGAGGGTGTGGTTTTGACCACTGCATGATTTGTCATGGAATGACCCATCATCCACAAGGGTTACATTCTTGTTAACGCTTGTGTAGACAGTGAATTCACAGATGGTAAGATTATTATATAATGGGATTCAATGGGATATGTTCCAGCTCCCAAAAAATTGGAGTTAAAAATTTATAAATAAAATATATTATACCCATAAGAAAAATATGTTAATGAATAACACTTACCATTAATTGGAAGACTGTCCAGCTTATGGTGATGAGCTTTTAGGTGAAGAGGGTGGGTGGAGATTAGTTGGAGGTGGAGGGAGTGGAGGAGGTTGCAATGGAGCTAGAGGCTGTTGGTGTTGAAGAGATGGAAGCTGGCTTAAAGAAGGACATTATTCATGACTGCGTTTCTTTATTCTTAATGCTTTTGTAGAGTTCTGTATAAGGAAACAATTGATTGTCTATACCTCCACCAAAGGTAATACTCCTTTCCATGTTTGTATCAATCTGGATAGCCTTCTGTTTCAAGTCTTCTCCCATATTTAGCAGTTCAGCAATGAGTTTGGCAGTCAGTTGTGGTTTCTTTGGCTGTTCATCCTCTTCTTCACTCTTACTAGACTTTTGTGTTTTGTTGTGCTCCTCTTTTCATAGTTTTTTGCTCCAGCTTCATATGGTAAAAGAACCCCTACCACTTTCCACTTTTAGTGTTTTTAAATTTTGCTAAATTTTTCTTCAATTTTTATAATTTTTTTTTCAAATCTCAACCATGGATAAGCAAAGAAAAGGGTCACAGAGGGTGAAAAGGGTTACCAAAGGCAACCACGGTTAAGCAAAAATGCGGATGAAGATGCGGATCATGGAGTTTACTGTACTTTAAATACTTAACCTACAGTACTGGGAACTATACTAGATTACTTCTGTTCTGAGTATTCATAATTAAAAATGAGCCTTACAATCTCCTCATTTAGAGTCATACATACTACATAGCCAATAAAATGAATATAACAATGCCTTGTGGTTGTTTACTACTAGAGGAATTTGCTTTGTACATAGCAGGGTTCATAGCAAATCTTGCCACGTGATTTCCTGGACTTTTTTTCCTTTTATTATTAAGTGTCATTTCCTCACAGACTGTTGATGATTCCACAGACTTCTATCATAAAACTTACTACTTCAGAATCTTAGGTGAAGAAAATTATCTGAACAGTCTGCCATAACCTATGGTTCTTTAGAGTATAATTCCCTGATACCATCCAATTTTTTTCCATTTTCCCTGAAATTTCATAACAAAACTATTTTCCCTGACCATTTTCCAATTCCCTGACTTTCCAGGTTGCTATGAACCCTGCATAGATATGCTTAAATATGTTTTTATGCTTCTTAATTTTGCTCCCTTATCTGGATCTTTTTTGTAAATTGTTTAGGGATTACAGTGATTCCCCTGACCTGCATGAAGTCCGACATGCACAAATTCAGAGATAGGATGAGGACATTTACTACCCTTTTTTCAATCTGCATGAGCAGAGATTCAAAGATAGATCAGCATAAATTTTTAAAAATTGTGGTAAATACTAAAAAACTGACTTACTAACACTTTTTCGAGTATATACATACAATACTTATGCATATATGTAAAAATGAACAATGAATAATCAATATTCATTTTTACATAAGAACCAAAATTGCTTAACGCGAGTTTGGATAATAATTTTACTTGTAGCTTCCTATTTTTGTTTGTGTCACAACCCTACAATCTACCATTTCTATGGTTTAGTCGTATCCATTTTCCATTTGTTATAGAAGTTATTATAATTAATTACGATTGTCTTGCATCTCACCCTCGACCCTAGATTATGCATACACATTGCATATAATAGGATTGGAACCCGTAGTTGTACTTCTTAGTCATTAATACCCACTCTTTGTCTCTAATTCGTTCTTGTAAATCTTCCTAATAATGATTTGTACTATACGTACAAATTCAATAACTATGATATCATAAAGTAACTTAATTCTCTTCATGTTTTCCATACCTTGAACACTGAATCACATGTTTAGTATTTGGACATCTTCCGTATTCAATGTATGGTAAATTCTTTAATAATAATAATAAAAAAAAACTTCATTCTCTATACATCATTATTTATGTTGTTTCCTACCTATTGTCTACTGATGCCTATCAACCTATCAGTCCATATTTTACGCGTGTTTATATTACGCACACAACCTATTGTGTTACGTATATGTAAAATACATCCACATGTATTTTTTTTTTTCTTTTAAGTGCGTTCATCCCTCAAGATATTCATAAATGCTTAGCTAAGTGATCAAATTCGCTAATCACAGCAAAATTGAACGCTTTTAAGATAAATATCTCCTCTCGCTCTGATCCAAATTTATAATATATTATGTTGTATATAAATTATCTCGTATGTGCCCATGTACATTAGGGTGGCCCACTTTTCAATTTTTTTTTAAAAGTATAGGTGATCGTGGTTTTTCCCATTATTTGGCACTTACTAGCACATTGGTACCATTTTTACAAAAATTTATCAATATTTAGGGGTCTCGCATCGACCTTGAAATTACTATTTTTTTTAAAAATGCGTACTTTTTAACTTTTTACTGAATCAAGATAAATCATTAAGTAGGGATGTTTTCTGAATCCTCTTAATGAGAGAAGTCGTTTGGTGTGTCTGCCAATGTCATACGACTAACGGTTTAAAGGTTGTGCCTGTATACAGGTAATACCAGTGTGCTAGTATAGTGCCAAATAATGTGAAAAACCACGATCACCTATACTTTTCAAAAAAATGAGTCACCATACCCAGGCGGAATGTATAATGTATATAGGTAATTAGAAAATGCACTATGCCTGTGCCAGGTACCTAACCTATTTCTTTTTTTGCAGATCATAACATTTTGAAATTCTGTCTGAGTTCCTCATCCTTTGTCATGGACAAATCAATGGCAACCATAACTGGAAGAACTCTTGAAGCTACAAATAGAGAGTCATCAAAAGGAAAGGCAAAAATAACATTGCTACCTTCTCTAAGATCGGCCTCGGAAATTTTTTTAGTTGGCCAACCGTCGTCCTCCATCAGTGGTAGCAAATTGCCAACAACATGGCAGGTTTTGCAATACTTCTTCAGTGTTATCCAGTACACTGCTAACAGGAAAGACGCATTCAAAGAAACCGTAAACAACGTCTTAAAGTTTTGGAACATGGCCTGCATTAAAACAATCACAAAGCTCAACTGCGAACGGAAGCTAGAGGCATTGTGGAAAGAGTGGCACTTACTCCAAAAGAGCAGAAAATGAGAAACTGACGCCGGAGGAAAATGGCAGAAGTTTTCGGACAGTGTGGACAAGCTGTGGGATATCGGAGCATCTGACGCTGTTGAAGATATAAAGAAGAATCGACTGCTGTCCGACAAGGACAAGAAAGAAGACATTGACTTCTACCTCGATCAACATGGTCCTCAGGTGGCAACGATGAGCGGGAATGATAAAGTTTTCGCTGTAGAAAGAAAGCTACAGGAAGGAAGAAAACGTCCTTGCCGGGAGCCGCAAACCTCAAAGTGTGCATACGAAACCAGAGATGAGGCCATGGAGAATGATGATACTGGCATGTCAGGAAAGTCGGAGACAGAACTAGCATTCCCCCTGCCGAAAGAGCCAAGTGTGTCTGTCAATCTTCCTCGCCACATCCTTAATGCACCTGCTGTCATGGAAGTGGCTGATCGTTTCTGCATGTCCAATAATCAGGTGCGTATTGTGTATAGTATTCATCGATAGAGTCAGTTTTAAAGTGTCCCGTAACCCACATGTATTCTTGACAGTTTCCTTACTACATAGGTAGTAAGCATTGTGGCTGCTATCACACGTTCGGCGGATCTACCAGCAGACCTCAATCAGTTCAGCATCTCGAAAGAAACGGCTCACCGGGGAAGAGTGTCGCATCACCGTGAAGTGGCGACAGCTGTGAAGGACTCCTTCACGCCACTGAGGCACACTGTTGTCCACTGGGATGGCAAAATGGTCAAGGTCAGTTGATTAAGTTTTCATAGCTATCAATTTAGTAATGAGATTCATGAAGCATAATGTCAATTAAAAAGAGAACTGAATGTGAACAAAAATAGGTTACTTTACAACCATGAAATTGAAATATATGGCATGTGTTTCAGAACTTCCTTGGAATGGTGGAGCACAGATGGACAACATTGCAGCCAGTGACGTGTGATAGTGGTCAATACAATGCAAAAGTGATTGTTTAAGTTATTGTTTCTTTCTTCCTTATTTGTCTGCTATTTGCTGATTTTTTTGAAAAGTATAGGTGATCGTGGTTTTTCCCATTATTTGGCACTATACTAGCACATTGGTATTACCTGTATACAGGCACAACTTTTAAACCGTTAGTCGTATGACATTGTAAGGCACACCAAACGACTTCTCTCATCAAGAGGATTCAGAAAACATCCCTACTTAATGATTTATCTTGATTCAGTAAAACGTTAAAAAGTAGGCTACGCATTTTAAAAAAAACCTCGTAATTTCAAGGTCGATGCGAGACCCCTAAATATTGATCAATTTTTGTAAAAATGGTACCAATGTGCTAGTATAGTGCCAAATAATGGGAAAAACTACGATAACCTATACTTTTAAAAAAAAATTGAAAAGTGGGCCACCCTAATGTACATATGTTGTACTAATAACCATATATTATAACCATATATTATAACCATATATTATAACCATATATTATAACCATATATTATAACCATATATTATAACCATATATTATAACCATATATTATAACCATATATTATAACCATATATAAATATAAAAAACACTAAGAATGGTAAATGACGTAATGGACTTCAATGAAACTGTAATTGAATGTAATGACTTAATATATAATGTAAGAATGTAGTTTAATAGAACTGTAATGGACAATCATAAGCGAATGTGAAGTAATCCATAATCGCAATCATAATTGTAATAGACCAAAACGAAAATGTGCTCAGTGGTGTACTTAAATTGTACTTATGTACTACTACGAAATGACATCGCCTTCAGAAATGAACTCTGCAAAAAAATGTTTTTTTTTTTTTAATTTTTATTTGGAATCTTTCAAACATCTGATCATGTGTTTAAAAGGGGAGAACTTAACCTTTGACTGCCTTCCCCCAACATTTAGGCTTATATGATACATGTATTTGTAAAATGAATGTCACTTCATTACGGCACTCTTCTTTGGTCACTGCTACGAGATTCCCTTGTTAGCAGCCTCGCTGCGAGGAGGGGGCAGAGGCCCCTTGCCTCCTTAACTTTTTTTAGATTCTGGCCTGAGCTATGGTCGAAAGAGGTCGAACCTCTACCCCTGCAAATTCAGAGCACTACCTGTACATTTTTAGAAGTAAACTACAGTAAAAGAAGTTTTTTTTATCTTTTCCTTCGAGCCTTGTTCTCTTCAGGAATTTAGTCAGTAAAGTCGATAAGTTTAGTACCAAGAGAAAGTATCAGAGTATTATAGAAAGAGAAGAATTAACAACTGTTGACCCTATAGCGAGAGAAAAGAATTAGAATGTTATAGAAGAAAAGTATCGTGAGAAAATATCCGTTGCTGCCTCCCAACTAGAACCCCCGTCGATCCAAACCAACTCAGGGCCATAGACGGAGTCGGAGGGGTTAACATATATATATGATATGATACACAAATGATACAATACAATACTTACACACATATGATACAGTGAAACCCATTTAATCCAAACTCTTTTCATCCAGAAATCTGCTTAATCCAGACTATCTAACTACTCCGGACTATTTCTGGTCAATCCGGACTGAGTCCAGATTAACCAGAAATAGTCCAGATTAACCAGAAATAGTCCAGATCACCCACATGTTGGCAAACTTAAAACACTTTTGAATCACAAACCTGGTACGGGGTGTGCTGCTTATTAGTGTTTTGAATAAATAAAATTTATGTTCTTTATGCAAATAGAATACATTTTAATAAACTTATAGCCAATTGTGACAAGCCTATATGACTTTATCAAGAATTAAGTTATTGTGATGGTTTTAATGCACAAGCAACATCACAAAAAGTTCTAATTCTCGATAAAGTCCTTTCAAACATCAGAAATTTACACTATCGACAGTGGATAATTATAATGTATCAAAACAGCAACTATACAGCACAAATACATGAACACACATGCCCACAGCTTGGGCAATGGTCTTAGGGAGGGACAAGTGGGTGTGTGACACGTGGATGATCCAGACTCTACTCTTATAATCTGGACTGAGTCTGGATTAACCCTTTCCATGCAGCCTAACTATATATAGATTTTCTGACTTATGGACCAATTCTGCTGGCAGTCTAAATATAGACGCTCTCGAAAATTGAATGTAACCAAAATGCGGCAGCAGCTACATTTATTTTATTAATTTATATTACTACTTGGCAACTTTTCTTCTGGTATATGCAGGATATTTCCTCATATATGAAAATGCAGTTAGTTTGTGTGCTGTCCTTGAGATGTGGCCATTTTAGTGAAGTTTGTAGGCTTCTTTTGTGCTATAAAGTGAGTGATATAATACAGAAATAGTGTATATTTGTTCATTATTATAGAAAATTCTATAATTATATCACCGAATCATTGTACAATATTATAGTTTCATTTTTATACTGTATTGGACCTCTCATAAGATGTCACGTGCGCAGGAAAAGTGTAGGAAAAAATTTGCTAACACAGAGGATATGTTGAAACTGCTTTACGAGTTAGATTTGGATGATGAATTTATGGATGATTTGGACGATGATAAAGATGATGATAGTGATGAATCCAGTATAGGTAGTGAGATTGATAATGAGATGTTTGATGGAGATGAACAGGATATTGAAAATGACAATGATAATGATGAACCTGTTACTCAGTGTTGGCTTGATCAGCCATCCGCATGTAGGAATAACTTTAAATTTAGTGGAGATGCCGGTGTAAAGATTCATCTTGATAATGGAACTAGTCCCATTGAAATTTTTGATCATTTGTAGGCGGTGATATTTTGAAACTTATAGTAGACGAAACAAATAAGTATGCTTCTAAATATATCGAGGAGAAACGATGTTCTGGAAAAATGAGAAGGAAAAGTAGAGACCTTATGTGGAAAGAAACAAATGAAGGAGAAATTCTCACTCTCATAGGCTTAGTTATACTTCAAGGTATTATACGGAAGCCACAGCTTGATATGTACCATACAACAAATCAACTGTTGCTTACGCCAATTTTTAGCAAGGTAATCCCTCGTGATAGATTCTTGCTACTATTAAAATATTTACATTTTTCGGATGAAGAGCGTGAAAATGATCCACAGTATAAATTCAGAAATATCTTAAAAATGTTCATACAAAAGTTCCAAGCAAATTATACTCCAGAGCAGAATATAAGCGTTGATGAATCTCTTCTTCTCTGGAAAGGAAGGCTAAGATGGAAAAGATACATTCCCCTAAAAAGAGCCAGGTTTGGAATCGAAACATTTGTTCTTGCTGAGGCGAAATCAGGATATGTTTGGAACATGGCTGTTTATAGTGGAAAAATGACTAACTATTCATATGATATTCCCTTAGTAAACAATGTTGAATTGACTAAACCTACCAAAATTGTTCTTCATCTGGCAGAACCTCTACTAAACAAGGGTTACTGCATTGGAATGGACAATTTCTATGCTTCTCCTGAACTGTATAATATTCTGATTGCACATAAAACCGATGCTGTTGGCACAGTCAGATACAACAGAAAAAATCTTTCACCTCAAGTGGCTTCTGCTAAATTTAAGAAAGGGGAAACTGCAACTCAGTACTTTGGAAAAATGATGCATATGAAATGGAGGGACAAAAAATATGTAAACATGCTCAGCACTCTCTACAATGATTCAATGCAAATAGTAACTGTTGCTGGAAAGGAAACACCGAAGCGAACTGTGTGCATCAATTATAAAAAGCATCATATGGCAGGAGTTGATCTCATGGACCAAATAACATCTGCGGCATCATTTGCCAGAAAAGGAGTGAAAAAATATTACAAGGAAGTCTTCTTTAGGATCGTTGAAATCTCAGTCCAAAATGCACATTGCATCTATAAAAAAAATGGGGGTAGGAAGACATTTCTAGACTTTAAAATACAACTAATTGAGGAGCTTTTGCAGAATTATGCCAAAGATGTTCAGGTTAAAAAAGTTCCTACAGCAACAATGGGACCATGTCCGACTCGCTTTACAGGAAGACATTTCCCTGTAATCACCAAAAAAGAAGGTGAAAGCGATGAAACAAGGATACAAAGAAGGTGCCACTATTGTGCCCTCAAGAAGAAAGTGAAGAGAAGCATTTACCAGTGCAATGTATGCAACATTACACTATGTGTAACACCATGCTTCAAGCTATATCATACTGAAGAAACTCTTCCAGAATAATAAACTGTTGATATATGGGTGGGAGGGTGGTAAACTACACCCAGGTCACAAGTCCTGGGCATATATATTTATATGGATGTGAGTGACTACCAAATATATCCATCAGCCATATGAAACAGTAAGATCTATAAATTAAACTTTTTTCTTCATTTAGATTCTCACTCTCACTCGATATATATATATTAGGGTGGTCCAAATCCATAGGGGGAAATTTCAAAATTGTCTTAGATAGTCTCCACAAGTGTGGTTTTTGTCCATTTAGTGTCCACATGGTCTGTGCAAAATTGCAGCGTGATTGGTGAATATGTAGAGGTCGCCCCACTCTGAATATATATATTATATAATGTACTTTTTCTTCCGTAGGTCCGATGGCTCAAACTCGATCAATTCCAAAAGTTTGGCTTCTAGGGATGGCAACTGGAACTTTATCCACGTCAAGGCTCCCTACATGCCTTGACGCCCTCCTCTTGGGGCAATACCACCACATCAATCAAAAGCAAACCACCTCTGACAGTCTGAACCAGGCATGCCAGAGCAGAGGGTGATTGAAGTCTGGACCCGAGCGCGGATCCCAACTCAACGGATCGACTCCTGTGTCCGTAAGCTTTCAAAGCTTTTAGACCGCTACAAAACACTCAAGAAGCACAGGACCAGGCAACGTGCCAGCGATAGAATGAATGAAGACATCTTCAAAGCAGACATCCAGGAACTGTTTGACATCGCAACCAGTGATGCCATGAGCACAATCGTCAACGTTGAGGACCGAAATTTCCTGTCCATGCAGCGCAAGGATGTCAATTCTTGCAGCATGGCTGGCATTGATAAGGAAACGACTACACAAGAGGACAGAAAGCGATCCAGAATGGAGAAGGAAGCCAAGAGGAAGGCAAGGCATGAAGCAACACAGAAAGATTTGGAAGAAGCAGGAGTGTCATCATTGATCTTTCCTCTTCTTCCCTTTTTTCGCAAGACGACAACGACTATAGACCATCGGTTCCGATTCCTTCTTTGTCTGAAGCTCTGGCACCAAAGCGTCCCAAGAACAAGGTTACGAACATTTTCCAATCTCCAGAAGTCATTGGAGCAATGGATCGCACCAATCTTTCTGACCGGAATGCTGTTTTCGTAACTGGAGCTGTATTACAGGCCGCGGGGCATGATCTGTCTGGGATGACGTGCTCTCGGAGCTCTATTCATCGCTACAGAGAAAGTGGGCGAGAACAGGCAGCTCGAGAAGACCTAGAATCATTCTCTCTAGAAGACCCTGTCCTTCTCCATTGGGACGGAAAGCTTCTCCCCGGCATTGAAGGGAAGAAGACGAATGTGCATCATAGCAATCCTTATAACATTCAATGGACAGGAGAAGCTGCTTGGTGTCCCAAAGATGAAACAAGGAACTGGAGAAGCACAGGCCCAGGCATGCCTTCAAACTATGAAATTATGGAACGTGGAACAGCATGTGAGAGGTCTCGTCTTCGATACCACTGCGTCAAACACGGGTTTACATCGCGGAGCCTGTGTCAGGATTGAAGAAGCATTGGGTCACGAGCTAGTTTGGATCGGTTGTCGACATCATATACTTGAAGTCGTACTTGCTGATGTCTTTGCCTCAATATTTGGCTCAACAGGAAGTCCTGAAACAGGCCTTTTTAAGCGATTTCAAAAGGAATGGCCATCTCTCTCCCACGAAGCATTTGTCTCAGCATCAGACAGCTTGTTCGAGAACCCTCAACTCCAAGAGATGAGAAAAGAGATGCTCACTTACTTACCTAACGCTCTTCAGGCAAGCCAACCTCGTGACGACTACAAGGAGTTCCTTGAACTATCTTTGCTCTTCCTGGGGGGAAAGACTGGTGGTCAACTCTTTATCCAAGCTCCGGGTCCCATGCACCACGCGAGATGGATGGTGAAGGTGATTTATGCGCTCAAAATCTACCTCTTTCACTATCAATTCAAGCTCACATCACGCGAAGAACGAAACGTGACTCAGCTGGCTTTATTTGTCAGTCTGATTTACATCAAGTACTGGCATGAAGCGCCAATGGGGACACAAGCTCCTCTCAATGATCTCAAAATGCTGCATCTTCTGGAAAAATATCCACACGGAGGAGCTGCACAAGCGGCGAAGACAGCTCTAAGACGCCACCTGTGGTACTTGTCGGAGCATCTGATTGGACTGGCCTTCTTCGATAATAGGATCGATCCTGATACCAAAAGGAGAATGGTTCAACACCTCCAACATCCCCAAAAGAATGGCTGCCCCCGACGAATCGACATGGCGGAAGCTGGTGTTGAAAATGATGTGGCATCCTTCGTCACGAAAAGGACATTGACCCTCTTTGATGCCTTGAAAGTTGGAGGTAAGGAGGAAGCGCGCCAGTTACTTCAAAAAGATCCATGGGAATGGCCAAATGACAAGAACTACAGGGAACTTAGAGATCGCGCCTTAAAGATGAAAGTCGTCAATGATGCTGCCGAGCGAGGTATTGCTCTCGCACAACACTACAATGACACTTTGACACGAAACGAGGACCAGAAGCAGTACCTCCTACAACTCGTAGCCACCCACCGAAAACAGATACCAATACCATCCAAGGCGACTCTGATGCAGAAGAAATAATGAAGATACACCCATTATCATGTCCTATTGTCTTACTGTTTTTTCATATTCTGAGAACCAAAAAAAAATTTAGTTATTCAGTTGTCTATATATTTTCCCAAATTTTCAAAAAGGGGGCAAGTGGGGCGACCCCTAAATATTAACCGAATAACGTGAAACTTTGCACAAATACTGTCCACACCAAGAGGCATACAACCAACCTTGTGGAGAGAACTTAGTCGATGCTTTAACTTTTTGGACCACCCTATTATATATATATATATATATATATATATATATATATATATATCGTAAAGAACGACGCTTGTATAGGAGATATTCCGCGCAAGACGAGAGAGAGATAACGAAACAAATTAAAAAATGAGGTAACCACCTGGGAATCGAACCCGGGATCTTCCGATTGCCGGTCAGACGCGATACCATTACACCATTGGACCTCACTCTTCCAAATGCCGTAATTCTTCTACATACTCGCAGAAACCAATGCCCCAAGGGGCACCTCCCGCATGCCATAACATTATATACATTCAACTGCAAAGAACACGCAGTATAAATAACGTAAAGAACGACGCTTGTATAGGAGATATTCCGTGCAAGACGAGAGAGAGATAACAAAACAAATGAAAAAATGAGGTAACCACCTGGGAATCGAACCCGGGATCTTCCGATTGCCGTTATTTATACTGCGTGTTCTTTGCAGTTGAATGTATATAATGTTACGGCATGCGGGAGGTGCCCCCTTGGGGCATTGGTTTCTGCGAGTATGTAGAAGAATTACGGCATTTGGAAGAGTGAGGTCCATGGTGTAATGGTATCGCGTCTGACTGGCAATCGGAAGATCCCGGGTTCGATTCCCAGGTGGTTACCTCATTTTTTCATTTGTTTCGTTATCTCTCTCTCGTCTTGCGTGGAATATCTCCTATACAAGCGTCGTTCTTTACGTTATTTATACTGCGTGTTCTTTGCAGTTGAATGTGTATATATATATATATATATATATACAGGGTGGGCGGAAAGTAGCTCCCTATTTTGGATTGGTAAAAAAATACGTATATTATCCATTTATTTCAGAAGAAATAATATGAAAAGGTAGGCATACATGGTAGGTTTTCTCTAAAATTCAATGTGGGCTCCAACTCTTTCCACCAGCTTCTGGAGCCGCCCAGGAATGGCGCCCACTGACTTTAGCAGGAACTCCGGCGGGATGGAGGACATGACTTCCCGAATTCGGTCCTCCAGTTCTTCCAATGTCCTCGGTTTGGTGCGGTAGACTTCTTCCTTTACCCACCCCCAAAGAAAGAAGTCGCACGGTTACCGCTGAAAAACGGCAGAATCGGTTCAGTGTAACGGTGTGGTGTGGTATGACCTCAGATCAGGTTGTGGGCCCATTCCTTCTGCGCAACACCATGAATGCTGAGCGGTACCTTGCTATGTTGCGAAACGAGGTCTGGCCGGTTGTCAGCATATGGGAGAACATCGACGATCTGATATTTATGCAAGATGGCGCCCCTCCGCACTTCGCTCTTGTTGTCCGTGAGTGGCTGGATGCCCACTTCCCTGGGCGTTGGATGGGTCGTCGTGGTCCACATCAATGGCCAGCCAGGAGCTCCGACTTGACACCGTGCGACTTCTTTCTTTGGGGGTGGGTAAAGAAAGAAGTCTACCGCACCAAACCGAGGACATTGGAAGAACTGGAGGACCAAATTCGGGAAGTCATGTCCTCCATCCCGCCGGAGTTCCTGCTAAAGTCAGTGGACGCCATTCCTGGGCGGCTCCAGAAGCTGGTGGAAAGAGTTGGAGCCCACATTGAATTTTAGAGAAAAACTACCATGTATGCCTACCTTTTCATATTATTTCTTCTGAAATAAATGGATAATATACGTATTTTTTTACCAATCCAAAATAGGGAGCTACTTTCCGCCCACCCTGTATATATATATATATATATATATATATTCGTTATATATACTCATTTTGCGGCAGAGTCTATTTAAAGATGGGTATAGAAATCATTGTTTTGCGGCGAGTCTATATTTATGTTTCACTCATAACTGCGGCAATCACTATATATAGATGATTTTTAAAATGTGCGCCCTTTTCCTCTGCATGCCGCAGGCAAAGGGTTAACCAGAATTTGTCCAAGCTTCATCCTGACTTCGCTTTATCCGGAAATTTACTTAATATGGACGAGATTTCCCCCCAATTAGTTCAGATTAAACAGGTTTCACTGTACTTACACATGTGATACGTATGATACTTTAGCATTTGCAGCAACATGTCTGGTAGCATGTCCCTTGTACAACCAGCTAGTTTATATTAAGTCATCTTTCTCATGCTCCTCTGAATTATTACATTATTTTTGTAGTGATGTTTTTGAAATTTGTTTTTTTTACAAGTTTTTATTACAGAAATCCCCCCCGTGTTAATGACCTTCACATTAGCGGAAACTTCACTTGGACAGACTAAATCGCTATCTGGTCATTAACATTCAGTTTAACATAATACAGATCATTAAAGTGAAGATTTCCGCTAAAAAAGTCTATTAGCATCACCAAACTTCACTTTAGCGGACTCTGAGTCATTAAAGTGAAGGTGACGCCACCGGAATAATAAATATTTACATGTGCATGTGTTCATAAGTAGGTAACTCTATGTATGCATTTTCATGTTGTGTTCAATGTGGAGATTCAAGGGCTATACATACATGTGTAACTGTACTGAAGTATTTTGGTTATGGAAAACCCCACTTTCATGTCCCGTAGTCCGGTAAAGTGGGGGTCATCCATACTTCACTTTAACGTTCCCTGGTATGTTAAAGTGGGGGTTTTCTGTACTTCACTTTAGTGGAAATTTCACTTTAGCAACCACACACTCCCCCAAAGGGTAAGTTAATGTGAGGGTCTACTATACAGGTACCCTATGCCTCAATTTACACTGGGGTTAGGTTCCAGCAGATTGCCATCAAAAAGTGAAGTGGCGTAAATTGAAGCTAAAAAAATAATGGGCTTCTACCTAAACAAATAGGATAGGTTTCAGGATTCTCCAAAAGTGACCCCATATTTTCTATAAAATGAAAATTATTAATGGGTTATATGCTTAAAACTAGTAAAAGAATGCTTAATATTTATAAAATAATTGAATTAAATATAAATTACTACTTACTTTGGTAATTAAAGCAATTAAAAACAAAATTATTTGATCTTGTTTGACAGTGGCGAGATGGAGATGATTTATTGAGAGGAAGATGATCCCAGAGGGAGATCCTCTTTTTTTTTTTGCTGAGGAACTGCAGAATTGAGCAGTTCGTCATCATCATCATCTTCCACATCATCTAGACCTACTTCATTCACTATCTTAATGACGTCTTTTGTCACAGTTTCAACACTGTCAAATCTACCAAAATCAGCAATGCAATCAGGCCACAGCTTACGCCAGACACCATTTAGACATGATTTTGAAACTTCATTCCAAGCTGCGGCTATGTTGGAAATGCCTTTTAAAATGTCATATGACTTCCAGTAGTCCTGTGCAGTTACATCATCATATTCTGCATAGTTTACGGCTTTTTACCATTTTTAATTTTACATTTAAGCTTTTACTTTAAGCACCGTAAAAGTGAAGCGACGTAATTTAAAGCACCGTAAAATGAGATTTACCTGTATTTATACCTCTTCTTATATATTATTTTACACAAATTATTATTTATATATATTTATTGTACAATGATTTAAGCTTTTATTCTGATAAAAATTACTTTATACACAATTTTTTTAAACTTTTATCTCCTTAACCCTTTATATTATAGGGAGATAGTTCCAACCTGCATGAGCCTTTTCAGGAACAGAACCCTCATGCAGGTTGAGGAATCACTGTATACATTTTGCTTTATTCATTACCTTGACTGAGACTTGTTTTGTTTAGTGTTTGGGTCTATTTAGAATTGGGCTTTCAAAGTAAGATTATAGCTACTGTGTGAGTCCTAGCCCAACATTACCTATATCAATTTATTAACCCCTCATGGACCAAGGCATTCTGGAAGTAAAGTTTATATTGTGTTCATGTAATACAAAAGTAATGTGTTAAAAGTAATATGTATTATGCCCATATGAAACTTTAGTACCATATCATCCAGAGAATTATCTCAATTTCATTCAAATAGCAATTTTGTACCAAGCAGAAAATTTTATGTTGTCCATCAAAACACACTGTTCCATGAAATATTAATTTGCTATCCATAAACTTTCTAACACAAAAAATTGGTAGCTAATTCAGTCTACTGTTTGCCCTCAAAGGGAAGTATTAGAAAGTCATTCATTTTGACATGTTTTCTGGAAAGGAAACTAAATAGTCACCCCCAAATCTCAAACTCTTAAGGAAAATGACATTTTGATGGTGAGTAAATGGGGAAACCATTTTAAATTATTATATTCACTTTGTTTTTACTTTTAAAGTTGTTTCTTTGGTAAAACTGGACAATGACATTAAACCATAAATGACCTACTGAATGACTTAATAACCATTATTAAATATTATATATAAAGGTACAGGGTTCTCACTAGGAGTTTGAAAGTAGGAGTTCAGGACTCCCTTCCCAGTAAAAGTAGGGAATCCCTACTTTTAAAGATTTTTTTTTTCAAGAATAATTTCTAAAATAACTATACAAGGCCATGGCTGTAAAGTAAACTTTTACCAATAATTCTAGTAACATGAAATAATGCATTAATTATGTTTTATTCATTTATTGTTTACTATTTGCAACAGTTATGATAGGCTAAAACGAGACCAGTCAGCCCTCAGGAGCTGTGTTCATTACATGTTCACATAAGTTGTTTACCTTACTTTCATTCTTTTTTACCATATTTGCACACCTACTTTTAATATATTTGTGCTGTACTTTATAAAAATATTCTTTATGTTAGGTTAGCCATTCATCTCCAGGCTCATCATGTTAGCCTAGGACCAGGATCTAGGACTCTGTACTACCATGAAGAGGTTAAATTTAATCACAAGTTTGGTTCTACACCTTGATGAATGTTGGTTTGAGATCCACTGGTAGGCCTATTGGTACTAAAGTCAGCTAGTTCCCTTATGTAGGCTTGGCTGTTTACTTTGACATACCTGTTACACATAAGCGTATAATCTACCAAACAAACCTTTCCTATTTCATATTAACAGGAAATAAAAAAAATAGATTAAACAGTCAGAATGCATGCATACATACTTGTCTGACTGGCTCCTCAATGTAAATAAACAGCAGCTGGCAGTGCCACGCAGGACATGAGGAATCATGAGGAATCACGAGAAATGGCGAGATTTGTATATATAAATAAGTAAAGGAAACCATAATTTTCAGAGCTAATATTTGTACTGATAAAATAATAATTTTGTATTCACATTACTTTTGAAATCAGTACTGTTCAAATTAAAGCAAAGTTCAATACAGTTTTCAGACTGCTTTTCTGCGTAATCTTGGGATCTGCACAATCCTAGGACCATGCAGCACAAACCTAGGATACCAGGATTGCATTGCACATACCAAGAATCTCACAGAATTCAGACGTAACTAGTTACCAAATAAAGAATTTAGCATTATATATACATGTTGTTATTACCACTGCTTTAGATTTTAATCCTTACCTGATGGTGTAAGGTGTACATGATATCACTTGTTTAAAAATTGTGCCATGCTACAAGAACAAGGATTAGATTTCCAGGATGCATAAATTACAAATAAAATTAATTATAATGTTTGTTCATATTAAAGGTTATTACGTATTTGACTTTAAAACACTAAGGATGAGTAGTAATAACACTGTACAACAAATTTTCGGTTCAGAAAAAAAACAGGAATAACATTCAGTCATTGTTAATATTCCAAGTGTGCTGATTCCAAATCTGAAAATAGTTTTTTCTATCACGTCACATTTTTTTGTAATGACTGCTTAAAATATTCATACTAAAAAATAAGAATATATTGATAAACAGATAGGCTTTCTTATATGGAACAGTTTAATTATTGCTATACTTCAACATATATGCACAAAATTAACAAAATTCTCGTATTATACTGTTTTCAACTCATTATTTGTATTTATGCTGGTGTTTGTGTGATGCTTCTGGTTGGTCATGCTTTAAATCCCAGCAGAAATCGGCCAGCATAGCAGGACTCCACTTCCCTTTGTATCGGCTCTCCATTGTGGCTATATCCTGGTGGAATCTCTCCCCGTGTTCGTCACTAACAGCAGATGCATTTTCCGGAAAGAATGAGAGATGCGAATGCAAAAAATGATTTTTCAATGACATCTTACATCCGAGACGTTGGTATGAGTTGATAAGTTGATCCACAAGTGCAGCATAGTTGTCGTATTTAGTCTTTCCTAGTAGACTGCTGCACACATTTTTGAATGCACGCCAGGCTGCCAACTCAACCTCATCCATCACTGCTTCAAAGTGTTCATCTAGCATGAGTTGGTGAATTTGAGGGCCAATGAGTATGCCTTCTTTAATCTTGGCATCACTTATTTTTGGGAATTTTTCCTTTAGATATTTGAAGGCAGGCTTATCCTGTTTCAATGCCTTTGCAAATTGTTTCATCAGCCCTAGTTTTATGTGAAGTGGCAGCAAGATAACCTTTTCTTTTCATACTAGTGGTTCATGAATAACATTGAGATATCCAGGTGAGGAATTGTCTTGCGGTGGCCATACTGAGCGTGCGTAGTGTTCAGACCTTGCTCAGCTATCCCACTTGCACAGGAAACACATGTATTTCGTATAGCCAGTTTGCAATCCATTGAGAATAGCCACAACCTTCAAATCTGCGCAGATAAGCCATTCATGTTCATTGTATTTTATACAATCCAGAATAAAAGCAAAATTGTCACACATTTCTCTCAAGATGACTGTATGAGCGATCGGAACAGAAGGCATTGTGTTCCCATGGTGTAGTGCTCAGTACACCCTTAACACTGTACAGTAGGGTGCATCAGCCTATAAGGGGTGAAATTTCGAACTTCGGATATTGATTCGGCCCTATGATATTATGGCTACAATCCCCAACAAACCTTCAGTGTCCACGTTTCAAGCTGTTCTGACAATATTTAGTGGGTCCACCTCGAAGATGAAAATTTGACAATTGTGGAATTTTATGGTTTTACTAGAAAAT
This sequence comes from Bathynomus jamesi, assembly GCA_023014485.1. Taxonomy (NCBI): domain Eukaryota; kingdom Metazoa; phylum Arthropoda; class Malacostraca; order Isopoda; family Cirolanidae; genus Bathynomus; species Bathynomus jamesi. Next base: position 92,331 of record JAJOZX010000392.1, read on the forward strand.
CTTGTGTAAGCGTGGTAGATTTTGTTTGAAAAAAAAATTGTAAATATAGTTAGTTTTAGGCAAGTTTTAGCCTCAATTCCTGAAATTATCTGTCTTTTTAGACTTTTTTTTGGATTATTCTGAGAATCATGAAGTGAGTTACCAGGATGCAGGATGAGGACCCAACTTGCCAAGCATCCCACCAACCACCTCCACCTATTAAAAATGGTATTTCATGATAAAATACTTGTAAAAATTGATTTATTGCTTATTGATATCTTAATTCTTCTTCTTTGTTCTTTTTTCTTTTAAAACAGATGATAAAGAAGCTTGTCTCTTTCTCAGATTAGGAGTGGCTTTTCTGTCAGCTTCTACAACTTGGAGAACATTTTGAAGATGTTCTTCAGTCCTTGCAGACTCATAAAAGTCACTGCATAGTTTTACTGCCCTCTCAGAGCCATCATTTATGACATTTATAGCCAAAAGTTTTTCTTTGGAAGATATAAATGATGCTGTTGTTTTCCATTCAACAATCTCAACCATTAAAAAATCATAGTCTAACTGTAGTGAAGAGAATATGAACCATGAGTTTTTGTCAACCAAGTCAGCTAGTGTGGTTTCCGATCGTAGATTGGTAGGGAAATTAGGCTTTCCAAAACTAGATCCATGTCTACCTTCTGGAACCACTGTCTCAATCTTGTGTGGTTTATAGGAAAGTAGATGGTTTGTTATAGCACGAAGTTCATTTTTTGGAACCAAATCGCTGAATAATACAAGAGGAATCATCTCTGATGAAAGGTACCAGAGATGACATTTCAAAGATGTTAAGAGCACTTTTTGCTATTTGCTTGTTTACTTCCTCGTACCTAAGAAGCTTTTTGTAAAGCTGCAAATCGTACCATGGTGCATCAAAAACTGAAGAGCAGGTCATCCACCATGGGTAGTAAATCAGTGAAATGAAGGTTGCAGTGTCTCTTAGTTTCAGAATTTGTTGCTTGTTTGTGATTGTTACTGAAGGTAGTTTCGAGATATGATCTTCTAGTAGTGCAATTTTTAGAGCATATATTGCTTTACTCATCCATCTGGCTCTATGTATAGCACCAGGTTGCTGAAGGGTTATATCCTTATCACTAGGTCCTGCATTTAAGTATAACACAACTAAGTCAGAAAATTGTTTGTAGTCATATCGTGTATGTTGCTTTTCTATATTACTTATTTGAATTGCATAATCAGTCCATTCCTGAAGAATCTCCTGGACAGCTTTGGAGTACTGATTGAAGTCAATTTTTTTCATTTTTTCATCCTTGGAAATCCACTGAAACTTTTCTCGAAATCTGTTAAAGACATTAATTTCTGGTCCACTCAAAGTTTCTACTTTCATGTCCTGAAACACATGACTCATAATAACTTCACCAACATGATGCCTGCATGCAGACCATAATAAGGCCGTCCAATCTCTTGTTGGATAGTTATGCATGCAGCGCTCATATGTCCCGTGTTGGTTGCTGTAGTGTCGAAAACCAAGTTCACTATTGAATCGGAGCAGTTCCACAATTTCAGTAGCTTCATAACTTCTTCAGTCAAGTTTTTCCCAGATTGGCCACTGCCACCAGCACTAGGATGATATGATGGAATACCAAGTAGTTTGAGATCCATTGAATTTCCAACTGATATGGCTAATCGTTCTTCTGTAACATATTTATCCTGCAGAGTAGAAATTATTTTCGAATCCCAATGAAGAGAGGCCAATTTAGGAGGATTCCAGGATTTTTTAATGGAACTTGAAATTTTTTGGGCTACTTCACGTCTTGCTCTATCAGCTGTAGCATATGAAGTTGCCACTGCCTTAGTGTTACCACCACATTCTTCAACAAAAGCTTTTGTGAATGCAGCCTGTTGTGCCGGAGTCATTTTCATTCTTGATGCCAAAGAAACAAGTTTCGGTCTTTTCAGAATGTCATGAGGAATGATAGCTTGAGTACCTAAACAGACTGTTGACTGTGTGGATTTTCCATCTTTTTCAGCTCCATCATTAGCTTCTGACTCACTCTCAATGGTAGTTGTATCGCTTGTGCTACTGCTTTCTAATTCAACATAACTGCAAGAAGCTTCAGTGTCTCTCAATTCCTTTTCTTTTCTCGCATTTTCTTCACATTTTCAAAAATTAATGCGCTTCATTTTGGATGCTAAAGTTTGATCATGAGCTCCAAAAGAAGCAATTCTATCCCCTTGCATAGATTGAAGAAATTGTATATCTTCTGGATTACTCATGATTTTTTTTGCATTTTTAATCCACAGTGGAAAAGTCATTTTAAGTTGCATTTCCATATCTTCTAGTCTTGTCTTTGTACTTTGTAGCTCTCTTCTTTTCAATGGAATTTCTCTCAGTTTCGCATTCTTTTCTGACAATGAAATTATTTTCTCACATGCTTTTTTCTCAGTAATCATTGGTATGTTGGCTTTATTGTAGAATGGTTGAATTTCTGTTAAAACAATTTTAGCTATATCTCACTTAGTTCTTCTCTCTTTTAGACCCTGTTGCTGGTGAAATAGGAAACATCTAAGAACTTGTTCACTTGTTGGCAAGCGACATCCTACAATCTTTGCATCATTATTTGTGATGCCAGGACCTAATCCAAATATACAGGGTTTTTTTCGTGTTTTTACATCAACTTTATCTGCACCACTTGAACAAGTTTTACCACTAGAAGTGGCTTCACTGGCTTTACCACTATTATCCATTACAGTATATCATATATCAACTATTATCACCAACATATATCAAAAATTGACCTGTAATAGAAACATAGATTAATATTAAAGTAGTCTACATGCCTGAAAATAAGAAAAAATAGCTATAGGTATTTCATGATGGCAAATGATGTTTATTAATAGTAGCTATGGCTTAAACACAAGCAAACTAAACATACTAGGCCTATAGTACCTTAAGGATCATTCAATTCAATAAAATAAAGGTATATGTGAAAAAAATAATTTAAGGCAATTTATCCCAAAAATTGTCATTTTTGTAAAAGTTTAGGAGCTAGGTGGACCCAGTAGATATTAATCAATTGACCTGAAATTTTGCATGTGAATTTTTTTTAGGGAATGTAACCATAATAACGTAGGGCCAAATCAATTTTTGAAAGTTTCCATTTTTGATGCACCCTACTGTACAGAGATGCATCAATGAACAATCTCCACTGATTCGGTTCATAGCACAAACCCAGAACATCGAACAGACCATGTATATCAATGCAATAACAAAGATTGTTCTTCATTGCGAAATAGCCCTGCAAATCCAAGGAGCGCTTTTGGAATGCTGTAATTCGTATGTCTTCCGCCAGTAGATTCCATTCTTGTAGACGTGAGGCTAGCAGTTCACGTTGTTGGTTGCTTGGTAAGTATTAAATCACAGCCCAAATCATTGAGTTCAGGCTGCATGATGAGATGATGTTCTTTCTTGGATTCAACTTGAGCTTCATAGCATTTGCCATCTGATTCTGATTTGTCAGAGTCTGTGTTATCAGTCGGCATTTCAGCTGGAGGATGAGGGATGGGTATATCTGTAGAATGTTCCACAGGTCGCATAGCAGAACGAAGATTTGGGTAGACTATATAGCCTTTTTCCCTTTTCTGTTGCAACCCATAATGTGAGACAATAGACATTGTTGACTACTTAAGATAGCATAATTGTGTAATACATTATTCAGAGCAAGATATGCTAAAATGTGCTAAAAACACCAAATTTGACGTATATTCAGAAAAATAAAAGATTCAAACCTGTGATGTTTATTAACCAGAAATAGCAATCAGTTGAATGGTCCAGCAGCTCTCTCCATACCATTGGGACACTGAATCCCAGACCAGGACCAGTGCCTTTGAACCATGCAGATAACAAGCTTGTACATCTCACACAGCAGATATGAGGCGCCCAGTGCTTGTCCTGATCACCAACTTTGCATGCAAAGTATAATTCATAAAGCTTTTTCACATGAGAAGTCAACTTCCTTTTATACTGTTTTAACGTTAATGTCCCACAAATATAACAAAAACTGTCTGGCAAATTTTTGCACTCTCTAGGCATTGTAGCATAACATTAATAAAAACCTTTAAAATAAGAAAATGATAGATCAATTTGCAATTTCACACAATATGGACATTGTCAGTGAAATGTACATAATTTGATAGCTGTTGTTCAATAATACTCACTTATAGCACCGATTTATGATAAAATATGGCTGACAATTTTGTTTTAAATGATTAATGAAAGAAATTTTTCATAAAATCAAAGTGGAAACATAGAGCTGAACACCACCACCACCACAGCATATACATGACTGAACAAAATATAAAAGATGCGTTCAGAGAACCAGTGGTTCTCAAAATGATACAATGAAATAGGGTCATTTTCATAAAATCAGTGGGTGATACAAATAAATGAGTGTTATTTTCGCAATCTACGCATATAATTTGCCATAAAAATGACAATCTCATTTCCATTTTTTTTTCACTATTGTACAGTGTAATTAGTTACAATAAATATACAAATGTGTGAATATGTTTGATGAAACAATCATATGGTGTTCAGTTGTGTAGGTGACAAACAAGCACCACACTGTGGTACATGATTGATCGTGGAGTTATAATACTCCTGCTTCATTGTATAGTTCAGATATTTTCCATGATATTTCTATATTTGTCAATTAATAAATAATTTGTGCTTTGGGCAAAAACCCAGGTTTTTCACAAAAAAAACAACCCAACTGGGTTTTTGCTGGGTTTTTGATAGGTTGAAATTTTTTTTAGAAAGGTTCAATAATTATGTAGTGCCTAATATATCTATTATTTTATTAATTTATTTATCTAATCTACAATATATATTAAAAAGACATCTTTATTTCACAGAAAGTTCAGATATGAGAGATAATAATGACATATTAGAATTTTCTCCATTTTAATTTTAGATCTTTCCTTTATTTCTTAACAGCAGATTTCAGCTTTATTTAGACCTAACTCAAATTTAAATTTTTAAGATGCCAAACTCAGAGTTATAGAGGTGGAAGATCTAAAGCAAGCAAATGGGACAAGGTGACTTTATTAAGTGATCAGCCTACTACAGTACTATGCAATTATTGCAAAGAAAGTAGGCCCTATCACTCGAAAAATTGAGAGAGTGAAACATCATCTAGAGAAATGCAGTAAAAGAAAAGTGGAATGTTTTGAAAATGAGGCGATATATATGCCAAGACTCGAATTTGGAGCATCAGTTGAAACTGATTCACTTCCTCCAACTTTGACTTCTGGCAAAGATGATCCAAAGATTATAAGTGAAAATGTGCCTGAAATGAGTGACACCAGTGCAGGTTCTTCTTCATCCACATTCTGTCATTCAACACCAATAAAGTATAAAAGTCAAAGATCAATTACACCATTTGCGGTAAGAATGACTGTGGACCAAAAGGAAGAATTAGATTTGCAAGTTGCAAGGTTCTTTTTTTCAGCTAACATACCCATCAACATTTTAGAAAATAAAGAATTTATAAAATTAATCAAAGTTCTAAGATCAGGATATGAACCACCAAACAGGAAAAGGTTGGCATCTGATCTGTTAATAAAAGTTGATGATGAAGTAATCCATGAAATGAAGAATGACCTTAATCTTGATGATTGTACCATTACCCGTATACAAGATGGCTGGAGTTCAGTAGGTAATGATCCTATTATTGCGCACAGTATTCATAATGGAAAAAAAGCCATATCTGATTTCAGCAGTAGATGCTGGAAGTACGAAAAAGACAGCAGAATATTGTGCACAGTTAGCTAGAGAAGCAATAACAAAAACTAAAGAAATATATGGCATTGATGTAAGTATAACTATTTTGTAGGTACCATACATTTTATTTTAGTTACAAACTGAATGTAATTCTCCACCTTGGTATACTGAAATGCTCAGTTCCTTATGAGTTATGACATTTTATTTTCAGGTATTTGCTATATGCACTGATAACAAAAACAAAATGATAAGAATGAGAGAATTCTTAAGGAGGACAACTACAGTCTTATTACTTATGGCTGTTCAGCACACCATCTAAACTTGATAGAAAAAGATGTCTCCCCAAAATCAGTTCTCAAGCATGTAGAAATTAACAAATATTTCCGAAACCATCACCAACCTCATGTAAGCTAAAAACAAATCCAATAAATTAGCTACTGTCAGCTTTACTTTTATGCATTAGCACTGTCAATGTTAGCATTGTGCTAGCACTGTCACCAGTGTGAATCCTAATTCATGACTCATTAATAAGTTGCATAGGCTATTTATTTATGCTGTCAAATAAATAAATATTTGTAATAAAAGTTTATATTTTAGGGTTGGTTTGTGGAGAAAGGAGGTATGATGCCACAACTACCAAATGAAACCAGATGGAATTCTCAGTTAGAATGCATAACAACCTATTTGTCAAATTACTCTCTATATATAGAAATAAGAGGAGAGCATATTGAAGACATTGATCACAACATCGGAAAATTGATAGATAACTTATCTATACAGAGAGAGGCACTTAATTTACATTCAACTCTTACTTGTTGGAAATGCTCTAGATAAGGTGTATTTATATTATGCAGTTAAAATTACTTAACTTTAAATACCAATATTAATTTCAAGATATTTTATAGACTTATAGTTCACATTTTATTTATAGAATCCTGTACTAAAGCACTACTAATAAATAATTAAAATACACTTCATTTTATACGTGTTGTAACTTGTAACACCAAAAAATAAATTCTAACAATGCATAATTCTAAATGTTTACAGATGTTTTCATTCAGCCATATATAACTTTATAGTTTTTACAAGCGGTAGCTCGCTATCACCCTCTGGTGTTTTTTTTTACTACTACTTTTTTTTTTATTGGTTGTAGATTTAAAATTTGATTATATGAAGCCTTCATAGGAAGAAGTGGCTAAGTGACAAAAGTATGGCATATCATATATATCACATATATATGGCATCTCACTGGATGGTACAATTGTAACCACCAATACTTTATAAAATATCAGTAATATAATTACAAAAATTGTAATGAATCGTAACTGCAAATCGATGAAAGAATGGAGCTTAATATCCCAATTAAATTGTGAGTCTTTTCGGGCTATCCAATCAATCACAAATGTAAAGAGAGAGGACTTTTTTTTCACTTTTTCCATGTATTTTTTTATTATATTTTATGAGGCCCTCATAGGAAGAAGTGGCTAAGCTACAAAATTAAAAAATTCCATTACCCTAATTACCCCCACCTGGGCAGGTAGCAGTATATATATCACAGTATAAATGTGAAGCTCAAGATTTCAAGATATTATTAAGAGATTTAAAAAAGCTATGGAGCCATGTCATCTTTTGGCAAATATAACTGACCCAAAGTATGAAGGTAAATAGGACCTAAATGCTTAACTACTATCAATATATAAAACATAGGTAACTCAACTGTATGGGCAGAAGAGTTTTCTCTAATCTGAATCAAATCATCTGGCATTGCCATATTAGATAACAATTAGCATAAATTAGATACCATAACATAAATTATATAATCTATATTATTAGCTTTATTTTTGTTTCCACACAGTTCTATTATTTTTCAGGACAAAAACTGAATAGAGTTCAAGAGGAAGAGGCTGAAGAATGGCTGATTGAAATAAATTCAGAATACATGGCAGGATATTATGCATTCCACTTAAAAGACACTAATTTTTCCTCCTTATTTATTCAAAGATAGTATAGTGAGCTCTACATCAGCTAGTAATTGGTGGAAAATTGTTAAAATGAAAGAAAAAAAGAGAGACAAGGTTACCATTAGGTTTTGCTAAATTTATGAGATCTATTCATAGTTGTCTGGCCAGTTCCGGATCATTGGAAAGATTTTTTTCAATGTTTGGCTTGGTATGGAGTAAAATGCAAAATAGGTTAGGGAAAGAAATGGCAGAAATGTTGGTTCGAATCTACCGCCACTTAAGGTCAAAAGATGCTGAACATACTGATCAATAATCAATATTAGGTACCACTTAAATTATTTAAATTATAAAGCTGAAAAGAAACATGATTTATTTTTAGATATAGGTAGCCAATTAGAAGATAGATAAATTAGATACAGTATTAGATATAAGGTTCATAATAAAACACGTCAAATAAATAATTTCTGGAAATTTTAGTTTATATTGGCCTTATCACATTAATTATAGTTTATAGTTGTTAATATATAAGACTGCATAACCATATCATAAAAAATGCCAAGTTAAAAATAAGTTTGAGAAGTAAATGGCCTTGGGTTTTTGGCCTTGGGTTTTTGGGTTTTTGGGTACCAACCCTGATTTGTGCTGCCTTCTTGTGGGACTTAATGTTATGAGTAAAAGAGCACCTTGCCAGCTTCTCATTATTTGAAAAAAATGCATCTGGCAGGATTTTACATGCATCCCAGAATCATTCCTGAATTATTTCAGCATCCTTTTGGGAAAAGTATGCATATAAATATGCCAGATTTGACATTTCCAAGAGCCCTGCAGGTATCCCTCAATATCCAATCATCTGATTTTAATAAATTAACACCCTTATATCAATTTCCATATCACAATTTCTGTTAGCCAATTGCCTGACTGAAAAATTGCCAAAATATACCTCCCTAGGCTCATGGTATGTGCATCTCTACCTTCACTTGTACAATACTGTAGATCCAAAATGGCCATGTGCAGATGCATGTTTGCTCCTCTGCATGAGGTATACTTCCCACCTACCACTGAGTATTCTTCTCTTGCTACTCTCCAGCCACCAACACAGTCAGAGCCAGAGCCATCTACCTTAGGAGTCACAATTTCCAAGCTTATTACCCCAGCAACCAAGCAATGAACCGAGACCACCCTAGTGTCCACTAAGTGCACCACTAAGCATGTTTTTGTGTCTGTTGGTAAAAAACACCCGCTAGGAGCCCCCTTCCAGACCCCCTGGAATGTATCCCCATTGACCCCATATTATAATTGCTTTGATATCCAATCATTCACAATCCAATTGGTTTTCCAGGAACATAACCTGACTGGCTATTAATGGATGCCTGTACACTGTACAGTCAACTCCAACAATCTGCATCTTCATCATCCACATTTTTGTTTATCCAAGGTTGCCATTTGGTAACCCTTTTTACCCTCTGCAACCCTTTTCTTTGTTATCCATAGTTAAAATCAGAAAAAAAATCATCAAAATTGAAGGAAAATAGCAAAATTTAAAAACACAAAGTGAAAAGCAGTAGGGGTCCTTTTATCATATGAAGCTGGAGCAAAAACTTTGAAAAGCATAACAGAATGCATGCTTTGATACAAACATGTAAAGGAGCATTGTCTTTGTTAGAGGTATAGAGAATCAATTGTCTCCTTATGTCTCTACAAAAGCCTTAAAAGTAAAGAAAAGCAGTCACAAATAACTTCCTTCTTTAAGCCAGTTTCCACCTCTTCAACTCCATCAGCCTCAACCTCCATTGCAACTTACTCTGCTAATCTTCACCCTCTTCACCTAAAAGCCAATCACCATAACCTGGACAGTCTTCTAATTAAGGGTAAGTGTTATTCATTTACCTACTGTTGTTATGGATATAATATATTTTATTTATTTATAAATTTCTAACACTGACTTTTGGGGGCTGGAATGTATCCCACTGAATTCCATTATATAATCTGTTCACTATCTGTGAGGGCTAACAAAAACATAACCCTCATGGATGGTAGGAGATGACATATACATATATATATATATTATATATATATGATGAATAAAACCACAAACAAAAGGAAACACAGAATGGTGCTCAAGCGCTTTCATCTAATGACATCCTCAGGAACAGTGAAGTACATAAAGAGTTACAGCCTATATATAGGTTACAGAAAAAAAATATATATATATATATATATATACAATAAATGGAAAAATAAAAATAAAAATTAAAAAAATTAAAGGATTGTGGGAGGAGCATACAAATTTGTGAGGAAAAACTATCGATTTTTAGCATAATATCAAATGAATTGTTTCCAACCAATGTTTTATATATATATACACACAAATTTATACTGGAAATCTGCCCAGGTTTTAGCACTCTACCCTTCTTGTTTATGAAGGTTCAATGTATATAAAAATAAATTGAAAAATAAAAGTTATTAGAGTAGCATACAAGTTTACCAAAGATTTACCGTTCTACCCTTCTTATCTAAATCTGTTCTGAAGGAATTCAAAACAACAGGATCGAGTTGAAAAAGACCTTTGCTTATGTTGAAGTTATTTGTAAGTTGGATAATGGCAGACTCAAGAATATTTCTATTAACAATGTTGCTAGAGTGAAATAAAACTGAAGCATTATTCCAATCAATACAGTGGGATAACTCTGACAAATGGACAAAAAGGGCACTGGATGACTGTCCTGTTCTAACGGAATATTGATGCTGTTTTATACGTGTGTGCAAATCCTTTCCCGTCTGACCTATGTAAAAGGAATCACATTGTTTACAACCAATTTTATAGATAATGCCTGAATTATTGGTAGGGCTATTTTTTACTGATATTTTTCACAATATTGTTATATGAAAATACTACATTAATATCCAAAAGTTTAAGTACATTAGTAATGCCTAAAAAGCCCAGGAAAAATGGAAGTACTAAAATATTTTTTGACAAAGTATGAGTGCTATTATTGACATGATAGAAAGTTCGTTTTGCCTTGTTGAGATAAGATTCCATAAACGCAGATGGATAACACAGATCACTTCGAATACCATTGATTTTTTCTAATTCGGCATTGATTTATTCCGGACTGGCGATCCTAAGGGCGCGGAGAAACATTGAAGAAAAAATGGCCTTAGTGGGGGTGTCATGTCCCGAGTAAAAGTGTACGTAGGACAAATTGTTTGTTTTTTTCCAATAGATACTAAACTTAAAACCTGGGCTTTCCCTATATACACACACATCCAAAAATGGGATTGAGTTGTCTTGTTCCATTTCTAAAGTAAACTTAATGGAGGGGACTTGATCATTTAACTGAAGGAGGAAGTTATCCAGGTCACGATTCATGGGCCAGATACACAAAATATCGTCAATGTATCGCAACCAAGGGATGCCAACCCCCAGGATTCTCGGAATGTAAGTAATTTCGAAAAACTCCATATAAATATTGGAGAGGAGGGGCGACAAGGGGTTGCCCATGGCCATCCCAAAAACTTGTTGATAATACTCATTATTGAAAGTGAATTTACAGTCTTTGATGCAAAGCTTAATAAGTTCCAAAACAATGTGTGAAGGTAGTGGCAGGTCATACTTATGTAATTCTCTGCCCTACCTTTACGGTCTTATTAAAACCCACAAATCTGGCAACCCTATATGCCCTATTATTAGCTTGGTGGGCTCTATTACTTATAAACTCTCCAAATGGCTTGTCAAAGTCTTGTCCCCCATTCTCGGAACTATCCTCTGATTCACATGTAAAAAATTCCATAGATCTTACTGAAAAATTGAATAATGCACGTACTGAAACTAACGATAGATTGATCAGTTTTGACATTTGTTCATTGTTTACAAAAGTGCCAATTGACAATATGCTTGACTTTCTCTCCCGAGAATTACCTAAGTATGACCTGCCACTACCTTCACATATTGTTTTGGAACTTATTAAGCTTTGCATCAAAGACTGTAAACTCACTTTCAATAACGAGTATTATCAACAAGTTTTTGGGATGGCCATGAGCAACCCCTTGTCACCCCTCCTCTCCAATATTTATATGGAGTTTTTCGAAATTACTTACATTCCGAGAATCCTGGGGGTTGGCATCCCTTGGTTGCGGTACGTTGACGATATTTTGTGTATCTGGCCCATGAATCGTGACCTGGATAACTTCCTCCTTCAGTTAAATGATCAAGTCCCCTCCATTAAGTTTACTTTAGAAATGGAACAAGACAACTCAATCCCATTTTTGGATGTGCGTGTACATAGGGAAAGCCCAGGTTTTAAGTTTAGTATCTATCGGGAAAAAAAAAAAATTTGTCCTACGTACACTTTTACTCGGGACATGACACCCCCACTAAGAAGGCCATTTTTTCTTCAATGTTTCTCCACGCCCTTAGGATTGCCAGTCCGGAATACATCTATGCCGAATTAGAAAAAATCAACGGTATTGGAAGTGATCTGTGTTATCCATCAGCGTTTATGGAATCTTGTCTCAATAAGGCAAAACGAACTTTCTATCGTGTCAATAATAACACTCGTACTTTGTCAAAAAATATTTTAGTACAGTACTTCCATTTTTCCTGGGCTTTTTAGGCATTGCTAATGTACTTAAACTTTTGGATATTAATGTAGTATGTTCATATAACAATATTGTGAAAAATATCATAGTAAAAAATAGCCCTACCAATAATTCAGGCATTATCTATAAAATTGGTTGTAAACAATGTGATTCCTTTTACATAGGTCAGACGGGAAATGATTTGCACACATGCACAAAACAGCATCAATATTCCATTAGAACAGGACAGTCATCCAGTGCCCTTTTTGTTCATTTGTCAGTTATATCCCACTGTATTGATTGGAATAATGCTTCAGTTTTATTTCACTCTAGCAACATTGTTAATAGAAATATTCTGGAGTCTGCCATTATCCAACTTACAAATAACTTCAACATAAGCAAAGGTCTTTTTCAACTCAATCCTGTTGTTTTGAATTCCTTCAGAACAGATTTAGATAAGAAGGGTAGAACGCTAAATCTTTAGTAAACTTGTATGCTACTCTAATAACTTTTATTTTTCAATTTATTTTTATATACATCAAACCTTAAACAAGAAGGGTAGAGTGCTAAAACCCGGGCAGATTTCCAGTATAAATTTGTATTTTTATTTTAACATTGGTTGGAAACAATTCATTTGATCTTGTGCTAAAAATCGGTAGTTTTTCCTTACAAATTTGTATGCTCCTCCCACAATCCTTTAATTTTTTTAAATTTTAATTTTAATTTTTCCGTTTATTGTGTGTATATATATATATTTTTTTTTTCTGTAACCTATATATAGGCTGTAACTCTTTATGTACTTCAGTGTTCCTGAGCATGTCATTAGACAAAAGCGCTTGAGCACCATTCTGTGTTTCCTTTCCTTCATGGTTTTATTCATCATAAATATTTTTCACGTGTTACTTTCGTGAAATAATTTTCATATATATATATACAGTATATATTATAATGTTTCAGACCAACAAAGACCTTAGGATCCACTCATGGCTGGTCTACCTGTGTTCATAATTGTGTACTGTGTATGTCCTCCACCCAAAAAAGCTTTTGATTATGGTGAATGATCATAAGCCGATAAAAGACAATATAGGCCCTCTCATGGATGCTAATGGCGCTTTGGCTTCTGATGCTCAGGAGATGGTGGGTATTTTTAATAACTTTTTTGCGACAGTTTTTACCATAAAGACATCAATAATGTCCCCAATGTGGACGATATCTTTCCATTTAGCAGAGAGAGTATTTTGGATGAAATAACTGTTTACGAGGGTGAGATTGAGCATTATATCGATAGGCTAAAAGTTAGCAAGGCTCCAGGCCCTGATGCGTTTTATCCTAGACATCTGAAAGATTTGAAAGACATCATAGGTCCCTTAATGAAGATTTTTTATCAGTCACTCGAAACGGGGATTATTCCTGAAGACTTCAAATTAGCTAACATCACGCCCATTTTTTAAAAAAGGTGACCGCACAGTAGCTAGCAATTATAGGCCCATTAGCTTAACATCAATTGTCAGTAAAGTTTTGGAATTCATAGTTAGGAATCGTATCATCGATCACTTAGAAAGTCAAGATTTGATTAATAGTAGTCAGCAAGGATTTTGAGGCCATAGATCTTGTTTAACTAATTTGTTAGAATTTTATAATAAAATAGTGCGCGAAAATGATAGGCATAATGCAGCTAACATTATTTATTTAGATTTTAAAAAAGCATTTGATACAGTTCCGCAGAGAAGATTAATTGCAAAGATTAAAGCGCACAGTATACGCGGTCAGGTAGCTAACTGGTTAGAGGAATGGCTTCATGCTAGGAGAGGGGGTTGATGTTAATGGTAGTGAATCAGGGTGGTTGGATGTAGGTAGTGGTGTCCCACAGGGTTCAGTGTTAGGCCCATTGCTATTCGTAATTTACATTAATGACATAGATGTAGGATTGATTAGTAACACATCAAAATTTGCGGACGATACTAAAATAGGTGGTAAGGTTATTAACGAGGATGATAGAAACAGGCTCCAAGACGATGTAAATAAGATTATGGAGTGGATGAATAAGTAGCAGATGCAATTTAACGTAGACAAATGTAATCTTTGCATATAGGTTCTCGTAACAATAATTACACATACACAATGAATGATAGATAGTAAGCAAGTGTTGACGAGGAAGTAGATTTAGGCATACGCGTATCTAAGGATTTAAAAGTTAGGAACCAGTGCCTGGAGTCTTGCGCGAAAGCTAATAGGATGTTAGGCTTCATAGCGTGTAATTTTGAATTTAAATCGAAGAATATTATATTGCCCCTTTACAAGTCCCTAGTCAGGCCTCATTTAGAATATGTCATTCAGTTTTGGTGCCCATATTTGCATGAGGATATTGATAGGTTAGAAAGGGTTCAATGTCATGCCACAAAACTAATTCTGTCATTGCGCAACAAGCCTTATGAAGACAGGATTAGAGTTAGGCTCACATTCACTTGAAACGGAGATTAAGGGGGGAGCTTATTTTAGTTTTCAAAATCATTAATAAAACCAATAACGTAAATTTTGACAAACTGTTCACTTTCGATAATAGCAATACTCATAATAAGAGATTTAAGTTGCGTGGCAGACATTTCATTACTAATATCGCTATAAACTTCTTTACATTTAAAGTAATTGATAAATGGAATAATCTTCCCATGTCAGTCATGAACTCAACCAGCGTTAATATGTTTAAGAACAATTTAGATAGGCATTTTAAAAATATTAACGTTGTTTAAATAAAAAAAACAATGAGCAACAGGAGCTCTAGGGGTGGTGGTCGAAGATGAGTCTGTTGACAATTAATGCATGCCAGCGTGCGATGCCAGCAATAAAGTTATTATTATTAAAAAAAAATTAGACTAATACAAACATAGTTGTAGCTCGTAGCATAAACTAACCCACTTTTTGTTATACTTTACCTACTTTTTTTTCTTATCCTCTCCTTACTTGCATGTCTGTAGTTTGCATGGTATGACTGAGTTAAGACTGTTTGCATGGTTTGTAAATGTTCTTATTTTACTTCTTTTCATCTTTCACCTCTTTCCTATTCTGTTTGACTATTTTTCCAACTTGTCAGCAATGGCCAGCAGATGATGATGGGGAGTCTTTCTCTCTCTCTTTTTCAGAATGAATTTTAACCCACGAATGGGAGGTTTTGCTACTTGCTTAAATGCTTAACCCCTTATTCTCCTCTTTTAACCCCCTACTCTTTCCTTTCTCTCAGGCTAACCTTAGAGTGGATCTTAGGGTCTTTGTTAGCCTTAGCTTCTATAGATCTGTAGAACATATGCGTCTAAGCAATTTTTAAACATGCTCATAGACATGTTACTAATTACTTCTACCAGCAAACTATTCCAGCTATTTACTATTCTATGTGTAAAAAAGTTTTTGGCAACTGCGGTCTCGAACCTTCTACTTGTCAACTTACACCCATTATTTCTAGTCCTATTATAGTGAGATATTTTGAAAAAGCTATCTATCTACATTATCAGACCCATTCATAATTTTAAAAACCTGCATTACATCACCCCTTAGCCTCCTAGTCTCGACTGTAGTCAATTTTAACTCCTTAACCTTATCATCGTATGACTTCAACCTAAGAGACAGAATCATCTTACTTGCTCGTCTATGAACTCTTTCGATTTTGTCTATATCTTTTTGCATATGTGGATTCCAGAATTGGATTGCGTACTCTAAATGGGGTCTAACTAATGATTTATAAAGAGAAACAATAATATCGCACAATCTGTACTCAAAATTCTGATCTATAAAACCTAGCACTTTGTTCGCTTTATTGACCACTACTGTAATTTGTTTCACCACTTTTAAATCACCAGTGACTATAACTCCTAAATCTTTTTCCTGCTCTACACTTGCTAACTCCTTCCCTGACATACTATACGCAAAATTACCATTACGCGAACCTATATGTAAAATTTTGCACTTATTGACGTTAAATCTCTTGCCATGTGACTGACCAATCAACAATTTTATTCAGATCTTCCTGGATTTTACCCCTATCTTCGTCATTAAGCACCCTACCACCCAACTTCATGCCATCCGCAAACTTTGAAACTGTACTGACTAGGCCAACATCTAAATTGTTAATATATATAAGAAAGAGGAAGGGGCCCAGTACAGAACCCTGAGGAATGCTACTCACTACATTAGCCCAACATGACTCCACTCCATCAATGACCACCCTCAGTTTCCTACCTCGCAACCACTCTTCTATCCAATTTATTACTACACCCCTGATTCCATGAGCCTTAGTTTTTTCAATGAGTCTTTTGTGCAGTACAGTGTCAAACACTTTTCAAAAGTCTAAATACACTATATCAACCAGCTGATGGCTATTGTAAACTTCAACCACGCTTTGAAAAAATTCTAAAAGATTAGTTAAGCAAGATCTGTTTTGCCTAAAACCATGCTGCATATTTCTAATCAAGTTAGGCAATTCTAAGTGTTCAACTATATGATCCCTAATTAGTGATTCCAGTAGCTTACCTACAACAGACATTAAACTGATTGGCCTATAATTTCCCACCACACCTTTATCGCCTTTCTTAAAGATAGGTGTTACATTTGCTAACTTGAGCTTATCTGGTACGCACCACTCAGAAATAGATACATTAAAAATCTTTGTTAGTGGCACAACAATGCTTTCTTTTAATTCTTTTAGTTGTATGGGATATATGGAATCTGGCCCTGGTGATTTATGCATTTTCATTTTATCAATATAGTGCATTACCTCCCTTTCACTAACCACAATATTATCCAAAGTACTGTATTACCATTATCAAAAGGTATTATGTCTCTGACCATAGGGATATTCGTTACATCTTCTATAATAAAAACTGACGTAAAAAATTCATTTAGCAAGGTAGCCATTTGCTTGTTTTCAGAAACTAGCTCTCCCTTAAAATTTTTCAACAACCCCAAGACACTTTTTACTAGATTCCTATTATTGATGTAATGAAAGAATCACTTGGGGTTTTCTTTGCCATCCCGAACTATGGAGATTTCAAAGTCGCGCTTCAACTTTTTTATTACACTTTTTGCTTCACGCCTTAGAGATATGTAGGTAGTCATTTCGTGACCACAAATTGTCTTTATCGCATTTATGTAGCCTATAAGCCCTATCTCCACTCTTTATAATATCTCCTACGGTACTCTAGAAGTAAACCACAAGGGCTTGTTGTTTACTTTCAAACAATTCCCACATTAGTTTTGCATTGGAGATCCCCATTACATTTTCCCAATTGACATGTGACAATTCATTCAATCATTCATTTGGGTTTATACTTTATATTTAAGGTGTGATTTATACCTTTATTTTAGCCCATTTTCCTTTAAACAACATTATATAAATTTAACCCAAAGTTATATATATCACTTGTTATATATTCTTACTTCTCTGTCAATCAGTGTAAGGGTGTAATTGAAAAACCTTTGACAAAAATAAAATATTCTCACAGAGTTTGTAAACCAATTACAATGAAAAAATAATCTTTTGACAGTAATGAAAATTTGTTGAAGAATGACACTTGCTTGATAATAAGACAAGCAAAATTTGACTGTTATACAAATTTAATCTACAATTGGTAGTTATTTAACTGAATACAGCTGTATTCATAGTGTCTACCAGCTCTTCACTGCAAAACTCCCTGAGTTTTTCCTGTTTTCCAGAGGAAAAATTCCAAAATTCCAGAGTAACTTCATCGTTTCTACTATAACATTATTATAAATTATTAAATTATTATAAATAAAAATCATAAAATCATAAATACCTGAACATAAGAAAAATGTGTGATTATAAATTTTTAAAACAATGCATATATTTGAAACATGTAGACTCAATAGAGAGACAAATTAGCTGAGTTCACAAAATTCCCTGAGACTTCTAATTTTTTTTTCTACAAATTCCCTGAGTTTTCCCAGTTTTCCAGTCATTATAAATTCCCTGAGTTTCCCCCATTTCCTCTGTTTTCCAGAGAGGACATGCGTCGAAGTGACTTCTTGGGACTGACAGTGAAGCTAGCCAACACATTGGTACTGGTTTTGTCTTCCGTAACAGTCCTTGAAGGTCCTCTGCGAGGCTTGTCAGCTACAGATCCAGTTTCCTTAAATTTGGCTATCAACTTGCCAACACATCTGTGTGTGATTGGTGCGCGGTCTGGATGCATATTGTTGAATTCTTCAGCCACTTCCCGGTGACTGCGGGTCCCGACCAGCAAAATAACTTGAACTCTCTCCTCTCTAGTCAGTGACATGGTTTACCTGCAACATAATAAAAAAATATATTATAAATCCCTATGGGTCCAGACTTACGGGACACCCTGTATATTTGTCACATATGGAACAAAGTTTTTAAATTGAATTCTTCGCATTTTCTAAAATGAACTTTAAGGGGACATTTGCTTTAAGTTATTTGAGCTAAGTCCATTTTCTATACTCTTATAGGGGGAGACTTAGTTGAGACCTTTTATTTTTGTGAACCATACATTTTCTCTCTGTTAGATTTTGGGGAAATTAATTTGTGATTTTTACTTCAAATTTTCACTCCAAGTCTTTAATGACTTCATAGTTTCACATTCAGAGAGGCACTCCCCTGTGTATTCCTTATTGTTTCATTTGGTCATCTTCCACTCCAAATTTATATTATGATTGAAGACCTTAATCCCATCTTTTAACTAATAATTTTATGGTATGTTATTTTACAATATTTAAAGTGTAACTTGATATCAATTTCATTCTCATTCTCTGTTTTAAATAAATTTGATTCATTTATACGACAATGCCTTTTCTTGGCCTATGATTCTACACAAGACTGCCAGGTGCATTTCCGTATAAGATTCTCTTTTTTGATTAATTTTATTTGTAAGAATTAATTATTAGCCTTTTAGAAGGTGTAATTTTAACATACCATTAAACTTGTAAATAATGTACAATCTAATTTTAATGGAGTTTTCCCATTTTATATATACCATAAATGAACATTCAATTTCATAACGCCGCCTTTCTTTCTTTGGCATGAAGTGTGGAAACCCATGTGCTTTCTCAGAATTGAATTTCTTTATTTTAATGTAATTTTACATGTTATTTTCTTAGTTTCTGGGTAACATATGTATGGTATTTTTATCCGAACTTATTCAGAATTAAATAGACAATTTAATTCATGTCTTTTTCCTTAAATTACACAAGTATTTAACATGCATGTTTCTAATTTCATGTACTTAAGAATTTATAAAATGTCATTTCAGAACTGAAAAGACAGCCACCATGTTGGTTCATTCCCTTTGTTTTCATGAACCATTCATTTATACATTTATGTTTGCATGATCAATTTTGTTTGTGGGTTAATTTATAAACAGTAATTAATTAACCTTATTACATTATTTCAATATATATATATATATATATATATATATATATATACAGGTACTCCCCGACTTACGACAGGGTTACGTTCCGACAAACCTGTCATAAGTTGAAATGGTCGTAAGTCGAAAATAACCATAACGGTAGTGATGTGTGTTAACATATACATAGTTCAATCAAAGTAAAATAACAAAACACACAAATTATACAAATAAAAGTAAATAATAGTAGTAAATAAACTGATCGGAATTCGAATTTTTCATCGTCTATTATTTTATTTTATTTATTTAATACAGTCATTGTTGTAAGTCTGGATGGACGTAAGTCAGGTGTTCGTAACTCGGGGAGTATCTGTAATATACAGTATATATATCATTCCCTGAACTGTCATTGTCTGAAGTATGGGTGGCTTTTGGGACTGGAAAACACTTCCAATGTTTCCCCATTCATGTGCTAGCATCGCAGCTTGGCCCAGAGTTGGGACTTGCACTTTCCTTATTCCATGCACTGACAGGCTCGGACACTACATTGCACTTTGTAGAAGTTGGCAAGAAGACAGCTTGGGAAGTGTGGAAGCTCTTTCCAGAACTCTCAGATAGCCTGCTTGCAATATTGCATGATCCAGACTGCTTCACATAGAATCTGTACCTATGCAGGTCATCAAACATTTCATTATCCTACTTTACAGTAAGTCTTGTGGAGCTGCTACCGTGAACCTCGCCTGGAGGGAGATGTTCTGATGAGAGAGCAGAATCCTCGACAATATCCCACCTACCCAGGCAGCTCTATTTCAACATGTGAGATGAGCCATTCTTCAGGCAGCTTTCATTTGGGGTCAGGCACTGCAGCTTCATCAAGAGATCCCTGATCCTACTGAATGGGGATGGATGGTCTCAGCTCAGTAGTAGTTGGTGCCATTCTGGATGACACTTGCAGATGTCAGTAATGCTTGTGCAATCCTCCAACACTGTGGATGTAAGAAATCATGCACGGGCAACTGCAAATGCCACAAAGCGCACTTACACTGCACCTTATGCCACTGCCAAGGTCCTTGTTTTAACAATGATCTTACCTTGTGTTCTTATTGTATGATCAGTTTTGACACCCTCCCTGTGTCATGACTTGTAGTAATGATGATCTTGCCCAATGTTTTTGATTAGTTTTGTGTAACTAAATATAACCACTTTCAGATGGGTGGAGGTTGGGGAAAGCAGTTGGTGGGGTGCATAATGCGTTGGGTCCTTGTCCCACACCCTGGAAACACACATGACTATTGAATAATGATTGAATTTGCAGTCAGATAGTGTGGCTAATATGCATTAATCTTTGATTTGCTGGTATCGCTCTTATTCTCCATAAGTTCACACAGGTTACAGTGATAATTCAACTTTAAACCAAACAACTACAACCACATGGTTGTGACTTCCTGACAACTGCAACCACAACCACGGAGCTATGAAATCTGAAAAAAATGAGCCCAAGAACATCAAATTTGGCCCAGCCATTTCAGAGATAGAGCGATATAGGTGTTTTAGGGTAAAAAATGACCTTGACCATGACTTATCATGTGACCTTAACCTTGAAACATTCCAAAACATAGATTGATCAGGCATCCTCAAAAGTATAAGAAATGAGCCCAAGATCATCAAAATCAGCCCAGAAATTCCAGAGATATGGCATTTTATGGTTTTGGCTGTCGAATCAAGGCAGTCATTTTGAATTTGCTTAAAATGGCTGCCACAGTGAAGTCCCAGTGTGTCCCCAACCTGGAAATGTTTCTATATGGCTAAAGATAACTTTATGCCAGATCTGAATGATTTTTGCATTAATCCACCTGACTATTTATTCACTGGAAAAGGAGGAGGGAGAGAGAAAGAGAGACCAAAACATACACCTGTAAAATAATAGAAAAACTGGTATCTAACCTCCAACTGAACCCAAACAACACTGGAAAATAGGAAAGGCAGAATGTGTAGGGTTCCCAAACTCAAGGCCAGACAAGGGACATCCTCAACTCTGAAGGAAAATAGCTTGGTTGTCTGAGGATCAAGATGATTTAACCAGCTATACAAGTCAATTTATATTTTTTTTTTTCAATTTACAATGATATGAATAATTGTAAAGCTTGACTATTTTTTTTATTTAATTTGGCCCTTAAGCTTTAGGCTTTACTGGGCTCATTAGGAACATCACAGTTGTCAAAGTTGAAAGCTTCTAAAGCAAACTAGATGCCTGGCTCAGGACAGTCCCAGATGAGCCAGGTGTGTCTAGCTGTGTGCAATGGAAACAGAGAGAGCAACTCATTTAAATTCATTTAAAACAAAGTTGAAATCTCAGTTAAAAATGGAATAATAATAGAAATCTAGGATTAATGTACAGTGTGGGAAAAAAAGTCTTTAGGGATTTTATACATACCAGTACAACTATTTAATTAACATTATATAGGTACCGTAAGTGTTCAAAATGATGAAACAAATCAAACAAAAAAGTCTATAAGAATTTTATTCATACAAATATTTTGTTAAATTGTAATTTAATCTTCAAAGAGTTCACCATCCACTATGATACATTTTTTAATTCTCTCAAACTCCTCACTGTTCTAAACATATTGAGTGGGATCCTTTTCAGTTCTTCATCCATTCTGAAGCCAAGGGCATTCACATTTGGATAGATGAAACCAGGAGTGTAGAATTTGTCACAGAAATAAGCCCAAAGCCAGAAATCACATGGCGTTAAATCAGGTGATCTGGCTGGCCACTCAATGGGACCTCACTGCACAATCTGGACATCTTCATTCAAGGTTGGTATCCAGAATCTCACAAACAGCTGCAGAGTAATGTGGCAGTGATCCATCATGTTGATAAGGCCAATTCCTGCCAACACCATCAGTAAACTGTGGCAAAAATTTGTCTCTCAATACCTGGCAAGTGTTTTTTCCATCCATCATATCTCTCAATATGTCAAAGGAAATGAGTCCTGAATAACCAATGCACACCCAAACTGTTAGTGTAGCCATTTTAACAGGTTTACCCAATCATATATTTTTTTTTTTTTTTACCCCAGTACTGTCGTGAATGTTGTGTTTGCTTCCTTTACTCATTAAACCAAAGACACATTCACCTGAAAATTTCATCTTTTAAAGGAAATCTGGATCACTGTTCAGCTTTTGTTTCACTGTTTCATCAAACTGCAGCCATCTATCAGAATCATCATCATTATATATGAGCTGAAAGTAAATGGGTTTGTAATCATGGTACCCCTGTGATTTCAATATTTTTGCTACTGAATATTTGAAAATACCAAATTCCTCTGCCAAACTTTCTTCACAATTGTTGTGAGAAATAGCCCATAATTCAAGATACACTTTTCTTCATTGCTGTATTCTATACTTACTGACATGGGACTGAATGAGGCTAGGGCCTAGGGCCTTCCTGTTCTAGTCTAAGGTCATTCCTGGCCTTGTATAGTTGCTTTGAAAAGTATCACATACACTGCAGTGATATAACTGTATTAATAACAAATTATCTGTATGTATAAAATCCTTAAAGACTTTCCTTCTACCCTGTACATTACTATTGTTTATTAATTTCTCAAGTGTAATCTAGGATTAAAGAACATTACTTGTGATTGTTCATCTCTTATCTCTCATGTCTAATATTGATTTCCTTGTATGGTATTGGTATGATACCTTCAATAATGACATTGCATTTGTTATATCGATAATAATAATTTAAGAAAAACTACATACCCTAATAAATAATTCTTAGTCATGATTTATGTATTATTATTAATTATTAACAATAATACGTTTTATTTTTAATTAAGAGCCCAGTAAAGCCTGAAGTTTAAGGGCCAAATTAAATTAGATAAATAGTCCAGCTTCACAATTATTTATGTCATTATAAATTATAAAAGTACTGTATTTATTTTATTAATTAATAATAAAAGTTATTCAATTCAGATGAATTCAACTCTACCCTCCACATGACCAGGCCTAGAGATAGGGCCATCATTTTGACCTTCCTACAAAGAGAGAGTGATGCAAAGAAAAACTAAGTTTACAAGGTATAATTTAAATTTCATCTAAAAAAAATTTTTCAAGTCTTGCTTACTATACAGTGCAGCTAGTCCTAGGCCAATGCCAAGTGTTAGGAACCTGCAGCTCCAAAGACCCATTCTTGTGGATCTTAAATTTTAAAAATTTTCAAGTATGTGACCAATAAGAGTTAAAAAAACAAAATGAAACATACATGAATAATACATTATAGTGTGTGTGTTTCATAGGTAAATATTACGTTCTATGAAAACCAGTTTTTTTTAACAAAATTGAAATTTGTTCAAAAGAGCTTCATTTGGCCAAAATTAGTCACATGGGAAACAACTTATGGTATCCAATTTAAAATGACCATTTTACCAGTCACTTAATAATTACACTGGCCAACAAAATGAAACTTTTTTTTCTCATCACAAACATGATCACACTTTTCTTAATGCATTTTTCGCGCTGATTCTGAATCTGGTTTTATTTTTTTCTAGCACGTAGAGTTATATAGATACACTGGTTTTGATATTTTTAAGTTTTTGATATTGCTATAAGAAAATTTATGGATGTATAGATCACACTTAGGAATGCTAAACAACAAATACATCATATACTTTACTCAATGTACTTATAAATAAAGAATATATACATTATTTTATTAAAAGCGCTGTGAGTGTGATTTCCTTTTGTAAATTTGGCCTGGATTGTCACGATACAGCATCCAACAATGGTCTGCCATCATGCTTTCATTCCAATATCCTTGGTAGCGCTTCTCCATCATCTGAATATCTTGATGGAAGCGCTCTCCTTGCTCGTCACTCACTGCACCAAGGTTTTCAGGAAAGAAATCTAAGTGGGAATGCAGGAAGTGAATATTTAACGACATTCGACACTCCATTTCTTTGAAGGTATCAAGGAGGTTCTTGACTCCATCCTTATACGCAGGTGACTTGTTGCTTCCAAGAAAGTTTTCACATATCCATTTGTGAATGAATCCTGACTGCATACCCATAAGCATTCCTATAACTTTTAGATCTCCACAAACATTCCATTGATGACTGTCGTATTTGATTGCCTTAAGTAGTATATCCATATTGTCATATGTCTCTTTTAGATGGATGGAATGGGCAATGGGGATGGATGGCATTATATTACCATTATGCAAAAGAACTGCTTTCAGGCTTCTCTGCGACGAATCAATAAAGAGGCGCCACTCAGATGCCACATACGTCTGAGATATGGCTGTAAATAGTCCATTGATGCCATGGCAATAACAGAGAGGACCGTCTACTGAAAAGAATGCTGTTAATTCAAAATTCGCTTTTGGTAGTAACTAATACGAACATTGTTCTCAAGTAAATTGTTCTCCTTTAGTCTTGAGGCGAGAAGCTCTGATTTCTCTTTAGACAGCGATAAGTCTCTAACAAGATCATTCAACTGTCCTTGGGTTAACTTTTTAGGCTCTAAATGTCTACCTTCAAAAGTGTACTCTGGTTCTGTAGATGGTCCGGAAACGCCAGTTGCACCTTCATCACTTTCCACGTCATCTATGATAGAATCTAGCCTATCACTTGGGGGAATTGGAATGGGCAATGTTTCATCATGTTTTACTGGTCTACATGCTGAATCCAAGTTTGGATATACAATCTGGTATTTGTTCTTGGCAGAAAACCCCATTAAGTTCACACTACAAAAATAACAGTCTTCATGATGATCTCTCGGCTCCCTCCATATCATGGGTATGGCAAATGGCATTGAAGCTTTCTTTTTGTTAAGCCAATCACGTAATCCATTTGAACAGCCAGAACAGATTTGATGTGGCGCCCATGGTTTATCTTGGTCACCTAGATGGTAACCAAAGTATAGCTTGTATATTTTCTTAATGTCGGTTGTAATACTTCATCGCTGTGTTTTAGTTGTGAACTGGCCGCATACGAAACAGAACTTGTCGGGGTCATTCTTACATTGTCGAGGCATGTTGACTGACCTGAGCAAACTATATATTAAAAAAAAATGTACACCAACTTGACACAACAAGTTCTTGGACTGGACTGATCTTTTGACACACAAAGCACGGCGTTGTTGCCTGAATCACAATGCTGCTAGACGTAAAAGCTCACACCTGAAATACATAAGATGTATAATTAAGATAATTGAAATAAATAAGATGAATAAACTAAAAAAACACAATAAAATAAACACAATCAAATGTTGAAATATTAGTATTTTGCCTATTTAAAATGGTTAAATCTGTGTAGTTATATATATGCCTTCATCTTGAAAACTATACGAGCTAGAAAAAATCTGAATGCAGTTTTGGAATCAGCGTGAAAAATGCTATCCAGCCAACACAAATTTTACTCTGATGAAAAATCTTTGTTGACCAGTGTTATTTGTTTCATATAGTAATGTTATTGTTAATATATTATCTTCATCACTGTTACTACTTTTCTTAATTATCATTAATACCAGTGTTGGGCACTAAAGCGTTAATCCGATAACAGTTAATTAACGAAGTTAACTTTTTTAATGGACTATTAATGGAAGTTAATTTCCATTTATCGTTATCGGACCAGTTAACTTCCAATAACTCGATATTTAGTCTGTTAAAGTCTGTTAACACGTTAACTGCGAGGAGTCATTCACAGAAGATCACCGCTCCGCGAATGAATTCAAACCGCCATAACTTCAGTCTACTTCCAGATCTCGCAAGGGGAGGTTGTGCGCTTTTTATTGAAGGTAAGAGGTTCTTTTAACGTTAGTAAAAGTCCTATAATATTATTAGTCCAGGCAATCTAAAGCAAAAATAGCTTCAACCTGGGCAAAATTGCTTCAGAAGCTTTCTAAACTGTTTCCAGCTCAGGAACCATTGCAGAATAACATATCCAAAATCCGACAAAATTGGACCCCAGGAACACCCCCAAAAATGAAATTCAAAATGGCGAACTGGCAGTTTCCTACGAAATAGAATAAATTTTAATTTCGCTTTGTAGAGAGTTATGACGTTTTTCTTGATCAGTAAAATGTTTTAAAACACATTTTCGTTTCTAAATTAACCTATATGACACTAAAAATTGTATTAGGTGGCTAGTATTAAACTATGACGTCACGTAATGTAAATAAAATATACTGTATGGAGTGTATGTGAGAATGGACATTGCTACATCTTTATAAACTTATATTATATACAACTCTTTAATTCCTACTACCCACTATCAAATCTGCGTATTTGTGCTTGTCATTTTCTTTAAAACTGTTATTATATACTCCTTTTAAATACTGCAACACAGTTTATTAATTTGTGTTTTCTGTTTCAGACTGACTCGGTGTGCGTCCGCCTTCAAGAATGCAGACCCCTGAAGAATTGTGCGTGATTTGCAAGGAGAAATTGGACAGTGGACAGGAAGTGGTTCACATCGAGATCGCAAAAAGGAGCAGATGGTATAAATGCATCCAGCCGCAGCTGTGGAAGCGATGTTGTTGCAACAGCTGGAATAAGTGTTCACGTTGTATGTAGGAAAAGGTTTACGGATAAAAAGACCATTGAAATAAAGAAGCGACAGACGCAGCCGAGGCAATACCAAGGAAAAGTGCTCATTTTCATGAATACGCATTTTCCAGTGCTGCTCACTGTTTGTTTTGTGATACCTTTGTGGACTTTTTTTCCAAACACAAACCAAAATCAGAGCATGTCAAAATAAGAACTACAGAGTTCTCCGAAACCATAAAAAGGTGCTGTGAAAGCCGCTGCGATGAATGGTCATTTAATGTAAAAGGCCATCTGGAGTATTATCTTCATGATCTTCCTGCTGCAGATTGTGTCTACCATCACACCTGCAGCGTAAATTTTCGAAGTGGAAAAAACATTCCTCGCGCATACTCCTCCGACGATCATGATTCGAAGAAAGGGAGACCAACTAATGAAGAGCAACACCAAGCATTCCTTCAGACCTGTGCTTACCTGGAAGAGAATGATGATGAACAACTGTTGATTGGAGACCTAATTTCCAAAATGGAGGAATATCTTCAAGGAAGTCAGAGCTCTGTCTACGAACGCAGGCACATGAAGAGAAAGCTTTTAGAACGTTATGGAGAAAAGATCATAATATCAGGTGAAAGTAGGAAGGCAGATGTAGTAACACTACGAGAGACAGCTAATGAAATTCTTATAGATTATCACAAAAAGTCGAAAGAATGTGATATAGATATAGAGCTACAGAAGATTTACCTAGTAGAAGCTGCTGCAAAAATAATCAGAAGTGATATCAAGTCTGTCAACTCGCCTAGAAAAGATGTGTATCCATCTCCAAATGACATCACTGCAGAAAGTGCTCTTGATTACATTCCCAACAGTCTGAAATTGCTATTATCAAAAGCATTTGCGGGACAGGATGCTTCAAGAAAAATAGGTGCAATTGGGCAGAGCATTATGCAAGCAACCCGTCCTAGAGGATTACTATGTCCACTACAGATTGGTTTGTCGGTTCAGCTACACCACAACTTTAGGTCAAGGTACCTTATTGACGTTCTCCATCAGCTGGGTTACTGTTCGTCGTATGCAGAAGTAACAAGATTCGAAAGAAACGTGGCGCTGGCAAGTGGGTCTGGCTCTTTTACTGTTGATGAAAACACTGCAGTCCTTCTAGCAGCAGATAATGTCGATCATGATGTCTGCACTTTGGATGGGAAGAATACCTTTCATGGAATGGGTATGATTGCCGCAATAACTCCGAAGATCAAGATCCACCCTTCTATTTACAGGCATAATGTTGGTGACAATGACATTAAGAAGATTGCAATCATTGACATTAGGGAATATAGACACGCGAGAAGCATGTTGAGGGACATCTCATTCCGCGAACTTCCAGTACCCACTGCCACCATAAGTCGACTTAGTCTTCTCTGGCAGATATCTTCAGCAGAAAGATCAGGTCCAAGTTGGTCCGGAACAATGCAGGCAATTCACGGTGAATCAAGTGTCTCACATCCAGGTGTGGCGTCGATCACGTTCCTTCCCATCATAGATATGTCGCCAACTGACATGACCTGCATATTTTCGACATTACTATATTTGAGCAAGATAGCATGCGATCAAAAAGTCCCATGCATTATTACCTTTGATCAGCCTTTGTTCTGGAAAGCTTCCCAAATCATCAATGAACAGAGACCTGCAGGACATTGTTTTAATGCTGGGATCATTTCACACTGATGAATCTTTTGGGAGCAGTCGGTAGTCTTATGAATGGTTCAGGATTGTCTGAAGTACTTCAAGAAATATACGGACCAAATGCCGTGCAACACATGATGTCTGGAAAAGCTGTTTCAAGAGCGATACGTGGTCATATGATAGTAGATGCAGCTCTTAGTACCTTACTAGTCGCAGACGTTTTCCCTCGTAATGAAGATGGAACTCCTCATGACCTCCATAAGGAAGCTTGTGACCTGCTCGACGATGTTATGACCGCCAAACAATCAGTTGAGGATGTGGAATCTTCGAATGCATTGTCTCAGATTGCTACCACTTTGGATGCGAAGAAAACTGACCTACAATCTACTTCGCAAACAAGTCAACTCTGGTTGGAATATCAGCGAATGATCAACATTGCACATTCCTTGATAACAGCAGACAGAACCGGCTCGTGGGATTTGCACTTGCAAGCTATGCTGGAGACCATCCCCATAATTGCAGCAGCCAGACATCACCATTACCTGAAATCGATATACCTGTACCTGCAGAAAATGTTAAGTTTGCCTTCTGAAAATCCAGCCGTTAACAAAATGTTCCAGGAAGGTAAGTTTGTGGTAAGAAGAAGCGACAGATTATGGGCCAGACTCGGCACAGACCTGGTGATAGAACAAGTACTAATGCGTTCCCTGAAAAGCAGAGGCAGACTGACACGCGGAAGTGGATTTACAGACATCCAAAGGACAACGTGGCTCTTTTCTATGCCTCTGTGTTCCACTTATAGCTTAGCAATGCAGGAATACACCAGAGTTTTGTTGGAAAGTAGTGAACAGCACAAGGAAATGAGGGGAAGTAGACAAATCAGGGACAGTAATGACATGAAGAAAGTACTTGAACGTCTGGAATCCTTATCCCCATTCCATTCTACCTCGGGTCTCTGCAACATTGTAACAGGGCTAACTGCTGATCCTGGAGTTACCGTTCATCAATTGCATTCAATCAGTACGAACATTGTCGTAAAAATGATTGGGAAACAAGCTTTTACATATTCTGCCAAAAGATCTGACAAAGTGAAAACACTAGGATCTGCTTCTGCCATTGTGATCACTGATGCTTCAGATATAGAAGTAGATCCTGCACTACTGTTTCAGAGAATGATGACTGTTGCCACTGGCGGAGACATGAATCTTGAAGATGTCATGTGTTACGAACTGTGTGCATATCCTCCTGCATTGTTCGAATCATGAAGTATCTTGAGGAAACCCAATAAGTCTCAGCTAGCTCATGCAATAATCAAATACACTGACACTTTACGCATGGAAGAAGTTCAAGAAATTCAGTGCACAGACCAGTACGTATTGGATGGTGGATCTCTACTACATCGTGTTTCCTGGCATCAAGATGAAACATATGACAGCATCGCCAACTCATATGCCAATTTCACTCTGAAAACATATGGAAAAGCAATCATTGTTTTTGATGGCTACAGCAGCTCTCCTACGATCAAGGACATGACCCACAGAAGACGCAGCACCAAGACAAGCAGAAATATGAATCTCAGTCCAAGCATGAAGTTTGTTGGCCAGAAGGAACACTTCTTGGCTAATGAAAACAAGCAGCAAGCATTTATTTCCCTCGTAGGTGAGATGTTGAAGAAGCACGGGTGTACTGTTCACAACGCAGATGGGGATGCTGATGTGGACATCGTTCATGCAGCAGTTTCCTCATCAGAAAATGCAACTACAACAGTAATAGGGGAAGACACCGACTTGCTGATTCTCCTTCTGTACCATGCCAAGGACAGTGGTTTCAAGTTGTACTATCGCAGCGATATAAGATGGGGACCATCTCCTAATCCTGTGTATGATATTCTCAGCATTCAATCATTGTTAGGCAATGACATCTGCAAGTATCTCCTGTTTGTGCATGCTTTCATGGGCTGTGATAGCACATCCAGAATTTTTTCGATCGGTAAAGCCAAAGCATTCGACACACTGATGAAGGTGGCTGAACTCGTTCAGTTGCAAATACATTCTGTTCTGATTGTTGCCAACACTCTGACATTGAAGCCGCTGGAAGAAAGGCAACGCTTCTGTTGTACGGCTGCAAAACACTTGAATCCACTAACGCACTACGTCATCGAATGTTAGTTGAAAAGGTAGCTACAGCTAAATCTTTTGTTACACCTGAACATTTGCCACCTACCGATGCATCCACAAAGTACCACAGCTTTCGCACATACTTTCAAATACTAATCTGGAAGTCTACAGAAGAGAAGATCGATGCAGAACAGTGGGGTTGGTATGTAAAGAATAATTCCTACTACCCTACAG
This sequence comes from Bathynomus jamesi, assembly GCA_023014485.1. Lineage (NCBI taxonomy): Eukaryota > Metazoa > Arthropoda > Malacostraca > Isopoda > Cirolanidae > Bathynomus > Bathynomus jamesi. The sequence goes on from JAJOZX010000392.1 coordinate 123,580, forward strand.
CCTGCGACAAGCCACCAGCTCCAAATTATCTACTCAACATGATCCGCTGCTCCTGCAAGACGAAATGTGCTACTTCAAGATGTGGATGCAAGCGTAATGGAATGCCCTGTTCAGCCGCTTGTGGCGAGTGCCAAATCAGTGGTTGCGATAACAACCCAAGTACCGGTAATCTATCCGATGATGGTGATGAAGAGGATTAATTTCTGTATGTTTGTGACCAGGTATCACTTCTTCTGTAATGAACATTAATATTATATTTGCGTAATAACTGGTTGTGTTGTATATTGTTGAATTATTTAAAACATTACAACTGAAAGAAAAAGCATCAAATGTATCTCTATAAATAAAAGCGTAAATTATATATATTTTTTTTTTCATAGGAAACATCCAGTCCGCCATTTTGAATTTCATTTTTGGGGGTGTTCCCGGGGTCCAATTTTGTAGGATTTTGGATATGTTATTCGGCAATGGTTCCTGAGCTGGAAACAGTTTAGAAAGCTTCTAAAGCAATTTTTCCCAGGTCTAACTACAAATTGCCTGGATATATATATATATATATATATATATATTAATACGTATGGAGATACGTATGGTAAAATGTACGGTTGAGAAAAATTAATTTATAGTAATGACTAATGAATAAGTATTTTTACACTGCGTTAGTAAATCTCTAAAAAAGTATATATAGTATGTAAAATTTGAATAATAATACATTTTTTATTAAAAATAAAAAAAAGTTAAGCAAAAAAGTTGCAAAACTTGATAAAAATACAGTTAAATAAATACCTATTTATTGTTGGATTTTGCATAAATAAACATTTTCTATAGGTTTTAAAGCTTTTTTCCTTGATTTTTTTAAATGTTAGTAAAGAAATAGTTATCATTAATGGATTATCATTAACTTCCATTAACTTTGTAGTAAAATTATTGGATTATTGTTATCGGAGTTAAAAATTGGGGTTAACGGATTATCGTTATCAAAGTTAACTTTTTGGTTAATGGTGCCCACCACTGATTAATACAAGACATGCAATTTTGTTTTATTAATTTCATTACATATTTATCATAGTTCATGCATGTGTTTATTGCATTATAATTCACTAAAAACACAACAAAAAAAGTGCATTTATAACCTGCTACTCTTTATTCCTGATGATTTTTTTTATATGACTGAATATGGCTCTCAAGCTGTTAAAGGTTCATGACCCCTGGCCTATGCCAACCAAGTTTTTTTATTTTTTTTTATTTTGCATGATGGACTTTTTTTTACCAAGTTTTACAATCTGGTCAGGCCTAGTCCTTAATTCCAGTCTGGGCTTGTCATAGGCCTTTGTCTAAGCTTCTCTAACCTAGCTCAGGTTTCACTTCACTTATCCTAGTATTAGGGACATTTTTTATTAGAGATGCACCAATACCTACTTTTTGCTGATACCAATATACCCTGATTTTGGACAATACTGATACATGATAAGCTTATTTAATTCAAAATATTTTAACATGATTTTAAATTGCTTAAATTTAAGTGCAATATACCATAAATGGGGAAATTACAAGAATTCACAATTTGAGAATCAGGAAAAAGGCATTGCTGAACTGGCCAAGAAATACTTCTATGCACCCCTTTCATCAGTTTTAGTGAAAGATTATTCAGCACAGTGGGGAAATATCTATGAGGCCACAAGAAACATACTAACCCGTGAGCATGGATAGCAACTAGCTTTTGCTCATTGTAATTTAAGATTCTTTGATAACACTGGTCTGCATCATTTTTGAGGTCAAGGTTTTTTTAGTTGTTCTTTTATAAGTTTTGCATGCTGAATTCAAAAATGTAACTCATTTTCCTCAATCAGGTCAGGTTTTTATGCTATCTCAATTTTTAAAAAATTAGATAACACTAGGCAACAAATTTCAACTTTTTTTTTGTTACAGACACGTGAACTACTGATTCCTACTAAAGCGCTGATGCTGATTTCAGATCTGATATCAAAATTTCTCTATCACGTCCAGATTTTGTGTAACCGAAAACCCCTATTTTTCATTTTTTTTTCTCACCCACTTCTATTACGAAAGCCGTCTAAGCTACTTTTCCGTGCCACGTTTTATGTTAAGCATACTTAAATAATTAGTGAACAGGGATGTCTTTCCTCCTTTATTCTGGCTTAAGACAGAGAGCAGAATTCCGCTGGCGGAGTTACCACCCCTGCGCCCAACCATCCACCCAAAGCGAGTTAGTATTTTGTTGTTACTACTGAAAGGCAAATTCCTGTTCTTAAGTGAAACTTTGGTGTGTCCTCTTCCTTTGTCGCTTGTAGGATGACGAGCTCTCCTTCTGCAGGAACCAACAATAATCTCCCATCATATTTGGGTTGAAATTACCTTGGTATCTGTTTTCCATAACTGAGATCTGTTGGTGGAAGCGCTCACCATGCTCGTCACTTACAGCCCCAAGGTTGGCTGGGAAGAAGTCAAGATGAGAATGTAAAAAATGAATTTTCAAAGACATTCTGCATCCCATTATTTCATAAGATTTAAGCATGTTTTCTACGAGTTTACGGTGGTTTTCAGCTTTGTGGTTTCCAAGAAAATTTTGACAACTTCAACGAAAGATGTCCATGCTCCTAGTTCATTCTCATTTAGGTTAGATGGAAACGATGAGTCGTGGATGACACTGCGGATCTGTGGTCCAGTGAAAACTCCAGCTTCTAGCTTAGCATCTGTCAATATTCCTTTGAATTTATCCTTTAAATATTGGAAACCACTACCTTGATGATCCATACCCTTCACGAAATTTTTCATAAGGCCAAGTTTAATGTGAAGTGGTGGAAGATGTACTTTCTGAGGGTCAATAAGTGCTGGGTGTTTCACATTGTATTTACCAACAACATGTTCAGTTCTAGATGGCCAATCATGTTTTTTGTAGTGGTTCTTGTCATCTCTGCTGTTCCATAGACACAAAAAGCACATATGCTTTGTGTAGCCCAACTGTAACCCAAGAAGTAATGATACAACTTTAAGGTCGCCACAAATATTCCATGTGTGGTCCTTATATTTGATGAGTCTTAGCAGCAGTTTCATCGATTCATAAGTCTCATTAAGGCCAGTGGCATGTGCTACAGGTATTGAAGGTTTTTCATTGCCGTTGTGCAGTAATACAGCTTTAAGGCTAGCTTTACTAGAGTCAATGAACAGTCTCCATTCTTTTGGATCTAAGCGACAGCCAATCCCTTGCATCAGACCACTGATATCGTGGCAGAAACAAACGTTTTCTTCCTGTAAGTAAAATGATGAAAACTGCAAATGGCGATGGCGGAAATGGGAAACTTTGGTGTTTGGTTGGAGAAGATTAAATTCTTGAAGTCTTGAACCAAGCAACTCTGCCTTTTCTTTTGGTAATTCCAAATCGCGCACTAAGTCATTTAACTCCGCTTGACTTAACAAATGTGGGGAAATATTTGCATCTGGAACATATATGCCATCTTTCCCTGTTTCTATATCACTAGCAGAATCTTCAGATGAACTGCTGTCTGTTATCGTTGCTGGTGGAACTGGTGGTGGATTTGTTTCATCATGTGGTACTGGTTTCATTGCTGATTCGCAGTTTGGGTACGTGATCTTTGATTTGTTTTTCTTTGTGAAACCAGCAATCTTTGTCAAACAAAAATAACAATCATTGAAGTGATTTTTCGGCTCACGCCAAACCATGGGGACTGAGAACGGCATAGCTTTTCTTTTACCATTCATCCAAGCTATTAACATTGCATTGCACTGTGCACAGCAAATATGTGGTGCCCAGTCCCTCTGTTGGTCTCCTAACTTAGTCAAAATAACACTTGTAGGCAAGTTTAATCTTTGTTGTTATGTTTCTACGTTGTGGCTTAGGTGTATATTGTCCACAGACAAAGCAGAAGTTGTCTGGGTGATTTACACAAGCACGTCTATTTGATGCCATTTTGAATTACCATACAATATCTGAAAAAACGTAGAAAGTAATTATTACGATGTGCAAAATAAAAAGAAATACACACCATAGTACAAAACAAATGCTATAAAAACACACAAGTCACCACAACCTGTCACTTGCTCATCAGCAGAGAGCTTCAACAACCGTTCTGCTTGACTGTCACGTAGCGACTGACCGTTGGGCAGTTGCCCGTTACTATGCTCTTGACTCAGTGTTGCCAACTCGGGATAAATTTTATTTATCAAAATTGTTCGAATTTGTATATAGTTGGCAAAAAAAATTGCTTTAACCTTGAAAAGCAAGTTTCATATTACTGGCATTAAGCCGATTAAAACCAAAATCTGGACGTGGTAGAAAATTTTACTAAAAGTTATTTGCATTTTACACAAAATCTAGACGTGATAGAAAAATCTAATTATAGATTTGAAATCAGCATACCGAAATTAGCTAGGAGCACCTATTTGGTCTTCTGTAACAAAATCTTTGTTGCCTAGTGTAATCGTTATGAAATGAGCAAGTTTATTTTTTTAAAAAATTAGATAATCGTTATGAAATGAGCAAGTTTATTTTTTTTAAACAGACTTACATTTTAGCCAAGTGTTAGCCAAGCTCTCTATAATAAACAGACACAACTTATTTCTAATTACGATTGTCATTACTGTTTTTCAGCATGAATAGAATGTGCAAGAATGACCCAAACAGGTTCTGCTACATCTGTGGTAAAGTCACTATGTCAGACCAGCAGTCAAACATCACACATTTTGTGAGGAAAAGCTATCATGCCTACTTTGTAGTTAAATTTGGTGACCAGGACAAAGCCTTTGCCCCTCACATATGCTGCAAAACGTGCATTGAAAGTCTGCGGTGCTAGAGCCACAAGAAGGTAGAGTGTCTACCTTTTGGTGTCTCAATGGTGTGGAGGGAAGGAAGAGATCATACTACTGACTGTTATTTCTGTATGACAAACCTACAAGGTAAGTTAGTATGAATTTCATTTTATATTTACAAAAATATGCCTGACAATATATGAGATATGTCTTTATCTTATCTTTATCTGTTTCCTTTTAGGCATAAATCGAAAAAACAAGCAACACGTAAAGTATCCAGACATGCCATCTGCCATAAAGCCAGTGCATCATGGACCAGAAATTCCAATTCCAACACTGCCCGACAACTTTGATTCATCGTCCGACTCAGATGAAGAAATGGATGATGACATATCTGGTACATACCAACCTACTGCCGAGACAAGTCAACCCAAACTCTTGAGCCAAGCTGAGTTGAACGATTTGACAAGAGATTTGTGCTTGTCCAAAGAATCTGCTCAGTTGCTAGGGTCACATCTTCGCAAAAATCGTTTGTTAGCTCCAGAAACAATATTCTTCTGGTATCGCAGCCGCGAAGAAGAGTTTTGAGAAAATTTCACGTTGGACGAAGAAGCTTCGCTGGTTTACTGTAACAACGTCAATGGCCTCATTGCAGCTATGGGTTTAGCGTATGACCCTACAGAATGGCGGCTCTTCATCAACTCCTCAAGCAGAAGCTTGAAAGCAGTACTACTCTATAATGGTAACAAGGTCGCGTCTGTTCCAGTGGGTCACTCGGTGCAGATGACTGAAAGTTATTGGAACATGGAGCTTTTGCTAACTGCTTTGAAGTACAAACATCACAATTGGATGATATGCGGAGACCTAAAGGTATGTTCGTGTCTACAAAAAAAGATACAAATATATATATATAGGCCCTGATATATATATATATATACAGGGTGGGCCGTAAGTTTCCATACATAGGAAAAATAAACATTTTTTTATGGACAACCATTTTTATTTATATAATATGCTCTACATGGTTGCCATTGTTTTGAAAACACATTTCAATACGTGTTCCCCACTGTTGATGAACACGCATTAGCACAGTTGACGTTATGCTTGTAATGGCGTTGGTGATACTTCCTTTAGATGATTTATGTCTCGTATCTTTTCCTGATACACCATGGCCTTCAAGTGCCCCCAAAGATAGAAATCAAGGGGGTGAGATCTGGGGATCTGGGAGGCCACTCCACAGGACCACGCCGACCAATCCAAGCATCTGGAAACTGCTGATCCAAATACCGACGCACGTGAAGACCATAATGAGGTGGAGCTCCATCTTGCTGGAAGTAAACTGGGAAGTTACCTTCCTCGTTTAGCAGGGATGGGAAAATCTCTTCTTGCAACATGTTAAGATACCTTTCGGCATTAAGATTTCCACTGACAAAAATTGGTCCAATAATTCTGTCACCCCATATCCCGGCCCACACCATCACTTTACGGGCACCTTGCATCTTCGTCAGACTCAGCCAGTTAGGGTTAGCATTACTCCAATAACGTATGTTTTGCCGATTAACCTCTCCATTGACGTAAAAATTTGCTTCATCAGTAAACAAGATCTTACAAACGCATATTCTTAGGGTATCTG